>BQNB010119943.1:0-15730 GCA_026074375.1 Tanacetum coccineum
TATAAGCAAGCCCAAACCATAAATCATAATTATAACTTTATATAAAAGGCAAAAACACTGCCATAAATCATAACTTTACTCAGAAAGAACAAAGCGAGGTTTCAATTAACCATAAACATAATGAAATCAAACAGGAAAACAAATACCTTCTTTTTTCCAAGGTAAATATTGCCAAAAAATAGTCAGCAAAGCAAATAGGCAACCATAACCGTGCCACCGAAACCACCACCACAACAATTAAAACCAACGCCATTAGATAGCAACAACAATTGTATCATCGAAACAGCCACCACGCCATGAGATAGAACATACCATAAACCTCGTCTTCTTTTAGAGAGAGAGCAACAAAGATCGGTGAGATCTATTTTAGAGAGAGAGATCTGATTGAGTTTGAGAGAGAGATAAGAGGTATGTGTGTTTGAGAGAGAGAGAGAGAAGGGGTATGTGTTTTTGGTTGGGTTGAGATCTGTAAACACGTGGATGTATGCCTGGAAACAAAAAACAGTGGGCTGGGTTTTCCGACGGGTTTTCTGACCGGGTTCTTTGGCGGGTTGCATTTATGGCAGTAATGCATTTATAACGCCTCGGGGGAACGATCTCGGGCTTTAATTATATAGTATAATATGATTAATTAGCTTTTTGTATTAATTAATGTTTTTAACTTTTGTTCGTATGATTATCATTTCAATGTTACTAAACGAATCTAGCATTTATTTCTTTCAAAGCTTTCATTAATTAGTTTTAATAGTTGTTAACCAAATTTTAAAGCTAGGTTTAAATCATTTTTTTATACGTATACGAACATTGGTACAAGTAGTGGATATTATTCGGGTTAACTGTTGAGTTTGAGGAAATGAGTTTTGGAGCTTATGGTACGGGTTTCATTGCATCACCTTCATTTCGTTATCCTCATTCGGTTATCTCTAATCTTTTACTCCGTATCTCTTTATTTTTAGCATGATGGTTGTTATTGCCATGTTTATTTTAGTCATTATTATTGTCGCTTTACCTAGTTGTTATCCGTAGCGTAGTTATGCTTATTTTCTGCATCAAATTAAGTGCAGGAGAACTGCGAGGAAACTCTCTAAAAAAATACATGCAGTCTTCAATAATCGTATTATTAACAATATGTTCTTAAAATAGAACAAATATGTTTTTTTTTAAAAAATATTTGTTCTAAGGAATTTGATGAGAAATTGAAAATACAATTTTTTTCTTTGAAGGTATGCATATTTAAAGAAAAAATTTGTATTTCCAATTTCTCATCAAATTCTTTAAAAAATATGTTTTTTTAAAAAATATTTGTTTTTTATTTAGAAATATGTGCAGGAAAATACATGTATTGAAGGCGTGCACAATGTTTTCTTTTCCGTAAAGGTTTTGCGGTTAAGCTACACCAAGAGAAATATTTTATAAGCAGTATGCTTTAGTTGCGGTGATTTACGAACGAATTGTGATAGCTAGTAGAACCTTGGCTTGAATCGTTCCCGTTTAAGGCCTAGAGTCGAAGTGGAAGATAAAGTGAGAGAAGGATGGTGGACAAAATACAGCGACGCAGTATATCATCCAGAAATTTTCACTTGTGCGATTCTAAACATCGTATAAGATCCATCAATGTTGTTGGCAATTAAAGTAGAACATGGGGCTACAATGTTAGATGGTGCCAGCCTCAAACCCATTCGAACATCACATTGAACCAACTGCCGTCCATACCTTACTGTATTCCTACACCTTTTAAAAATCCCCTCCGTTAAAAATGTCACTCCAAATTAAATAAAAAACCTTGTTATCACAGGGGAAATTGCTGGTACGAATCGATTCACATAAGTATCTTGACGTACAGCGCATTTCTTGACACAAGGAGTCAACAACATTCCCAATCTGAAGAGAAAAATATCATACTTTTCATTTAAGGTCATTTGTTTTCAGCACGGAGACGGTTCGTTAAGCATTGTTCAAATTTTAACCCTCATTATCTTTGTGCAGTCACCGTCACTAAAATCTATTAGTAAAAAAGATTAGAAGAACGGTTGCTGTCAATACCCCCTGATTAAAAACCACATCGCTAGTTGATGTGCATTATCACGATGCCCACCAATGATTTGCTCCAATCGAACCGCGTTTCCTCTCAGAATTTGATTTTGTGCTGACAATTCCTCAAAGCCATTCTTTTGCTTCTTTTAAACCATAAATTAATGTCTCCTGTAAGCCATTTCAAAACGAGGAGCGCATTAATGACTTTTGAGCGAATTGTGCTACATTTTCTCTTTCAGTGTAAAAGATAGGCCATTGTTTAAAAAAGTCATTGACAGACATGGGTTTTAGTTCAAGTAGGACAATTTGGGCATTTATCTGGTCGGAAACCGTTCTAAGCAAAAAAAATTAACCACCATTGTATCAGAAACATTTGCAACAGAGGGTCTTGAACACATGTCTTTGGACACTTAAGCTGGTACCTAGCGAGAGAGCTAATAGCAGGGGTTACATTAGTATGATCCCTTTGTGGTACTGTTCTGTAAAAATAGGTAGTATTGAAGAGAAGAAACCGAAAATTAGAATATTTCATTAACTAAAAGTGTAATTGCGCTTATTGAAAGGTGATTGTGACTACTGTTCCCGAGCCCATTCGTCATGATAAAATCCCAATGTCTTAAATACCTCACTTTCAATCCATCTATGACTTGAGATGGAGACGGTGGCAATCTTGACCCAAAAATAAAAGAATGGGTTTAATTGGGTCATTTTTTAAATATTTGGTTCTTTAAGTTGAATGAAGTTTGGGTCAAATGGGCTTTTAAACATACTTTTAAATTAAATGAATGGGTTCAATGGGTCATACGAATGGGTCGACCTAGTTAAACTTTAACCTAATTAGTTACAACTTCTTAAAAAGTGATATACCCTAATGATAACTTTTTTTACGTTTATACTTTTTTGAACGTTTTCGTCCATTTTTTTACGTTTTCGTCAAATTCTTACGTTTTCGTCCGTTTTTTTACGTTTTCGTCATATTTCTTATGTACCTTTTGATCATTCAAATTCAATAACCGGTCCTCATCACCCCCCGCTAATATTTACGCCACCTTCTTCCCATCCCGTTTTTTCGCCCCTTTTCGTTCGTTTTTTACGTTTTCGTCACATTTCTTATGTTTTCGCCCGTTTTTTTACGTTTTCGTTCGATTACTTACGTTTTTGTTCGATTACTTACGTTTTCGTCTGTTTTTTCCGTTTTTGTCCGATTTCTTACGTTATTCGTCTCGTGTAGTAGATATTTTTTATTCTTTACAATTGCATATGTTTATGTTAGGTTTTTTCTTACGTTTGATTTTATTTACATTTTTCGTCTGATTTTCTTTCGTTTTCGGTTTCTAAATTATTTTACGTTTTTGGCTGTTCTGCTTCTTACGTTTTCATCGGTTTTATACTGGTATCGTTCTATTTTTTTACGTTTTAGTAATCTTTGCCGATTTCTTACGTTTCGTCTTTTTTTACGATTTTCGTCGATACTTTCGTTTTCGTTCCCCCCCTCCGATTTATTACGTTTTCGTTTCATGTTTTTTTTATGTTTTTGCGTCTATTTCTTAAGTTTCGTACGTTTTTTACTTTTTCGTCCGATTTCATACGTTTTCGTCATATTTCTTACGTTTTCGTCCGATTAGTTACTTTTTCGCCTGTTTTTTACGTTTTCGTCCGATTTCTTACGTTCTCGTCTGTTTTCTTAGGTTTTCGTCTGTTTTTTTACTTTTTCGTCCGATTTCTTACGATTTCATCCCTTTTTAACGTTTTCGTCCGTTTTTTTACGTTTTCTTCATATTTCTTACGTTCTTGGTCGATTACTTTCGTGGTAGTTGTTTTCTTACGGTCTTGCTTTCGATTCTTACGGTTTTCGTCTGTTTTCTTACGTTTCCATCCGATTTATTATGTCTTCGTCTGTTTTTTACGTATTTGTCTGTTTTTTTACTTTTTCGTCCGATTTCTTACGTTTTCGTTCGATTTTTTACGTTTTCGCCGATTTCTTACGTTTTCGTCTGTTTTTTTACGTTTTCGTCTGATTTCTTACGTTTTCGTCTGTTTTTTACGTTTTCGTCCGATTTATTACGTTTTCGTCTGTTTTTTACGTTTTCATCTGTTTTTTACGTTTTCGTCCGATTTCTTACGTTTTTGTCCATTTTTTACGTTTTCGTCTGATTTCTTACGTTTTCGTGGTTTTCTTACGTTTTCGTTTGATTTCTTATGTTTTGATCCGTTTTCGTTCGATTTCTTATGTTTTGGTTCTTTTTTTACGTTTTCGCCCGATTTCCTACGCTTTTCTTCATTTTATGACGCTTTGTCTGTTTACGTATTCGTCTGTTTTTTTACGTTTTCCCCGTTTTTCGTTTTGGATTTTTACGTTCTTCGTCAGATTTCTTATGTTTTCGTTCGATTTCATACGTTTTTGTCTGTTTTTACGTTTTCCTCCGTTTTTTACGTTTCCGTCCGTTTTTTTTACGTTTTCGTCATTTTCTTAAGTTTCGTTCGATGTTTTACGTTTTTGTTCGTTTTATACATCTTTTGTTCCGATTTCTTACGTTTTTCGTTCATTTTGTTTAAATTTAAGGGCCGTTTATGTTCGTTTTCGTACGTTTCGTTTCGTTTTATTACGTTTGCGTCCGTTTTTGTCTGTTTTTGAAAACAGTGTTAGCATCATGAATTTTTTTTTTTTATCTATAATTTTAAATTAAAATTTAATATTAATCTTTTGAACGGTTGTTTGTTAAGGATTTTTATTTAAAAAGACATATAAAAGTAAGTTAAATAAGGAAAGTGTGTCAAAAAAACAAAGGGAAACGTCACAAAAATGGAAGAAACGAAAATGTAAAAAAGCAGGACGATAAGCGTGAGAAATCGGACGAAACGTATGAAAATCAGACGCGAAACGTATAAAGAATCGGGCAGAAACATAAAAAACATGCTAGTGACACCCCGGGTAAACGTAAGAAATTCAGATGAAAACGTAAGAAATCGGAACCGAATAACGTTAAAACAACTGAATGAAACGTAAGAAAATCTGAAGAAAAGTAAGAAGAGAGCGAAAACGTAAAAATTAAAAAACGGACGAAAACTTAAGAAATTGGACAAAAACGTTAGAAATCTGACGAAAACTTAAAAACCCAAACAGAAATGTAAAGAAATGGAGGAAAACATAAAAAAAAGGACGAAAACGTAAGAAACTGGACGAAAAACGTAAAGATAATCTGATGAAAACGTAAAAAAACGAACGAAAACGTAAAAAATCGGACGAAAACGTAAGAAATCTGACGAAAATGTAAAAACAGACGAACACATAAAAAACAGATGAAAACGTAAGAAATCTGACGAAAACGTAAAGTGATGGCAAAAACGTAAAAAAACGAACGAAAACGCGAGAAAACAAACGAAAAAGTAAGAAATCGGACGAAAGCGTAAAAAATGGACGAAAACGTAAGAAATCGGACGAAAACTTAAGAAATCAGACGAAAATGTAAAAAGACAGACGAAAACGTAAGAAAACTGACAAAAACGTAAAAAAACGGGCGAAAACATAAAAAACGAACGGAAACTTAAGAAATCGGACGAAAATGTAAAAAAAACATAAGAAATCGGACGAAATCGGACAAAACGTAAAAAAAAGGATGAAAACATAAAAAACGGACGAAAACGTAAGAAATTTGACAAAAACGTAAAAAAAATGAAATAAACCGACGAAAACGCAAAAAAATGACGAAACGTATAAAACGATCAAAAATGTATGAAAACACCATAATTTAGTGGGTCGACCCGACCCGACCCAACCCATTCGACCCATTCTTAAAGCATTACCCATTTGACCCATGACCCGTTCGACCCAAAACCCATTTGACCCATGACCCAAACCGACCTGAACCGGCCCATTTACCACCTCTAATCATGACCCACTTTAACACCTCCTCCTAACAAACCTTCGTTACTAGCAACATGAGGTCTCTTATTTATCACTCCCGAGGATGACGAAATCCTAGGATCCGCTTCTCTCGCATTATGATTACATGTCCTTAGTGGAATGATAACGTTATCGCCCATTTCACCCATACCTAATGACACATCAACAACCCTAGTTGCGACAAGAATCCTCTCTTCTCCCACCCGTATTGTCCTATGAGAATTGGGTTGAGTCAGGTAACTAATCAACCCAACATCTGAAAAAGATAAGAAATAAAGAAACTAAATGCCAATACACAATAAATCAATAAAAAACAAATACAAAATTGAAAAATTCAATACTTTCAACTATTTTACTCATTACCATTTTCTCCTTCCAAAAAGCATGGTCGAAAACCATCATGTGGCCAATTTATACTCATCTCAGCCGCAACTAAAACAACCTCAGGAAAATTTTGGTCATATACAGTATGCTCCTTCATAATGTCCACCAAACCCTATATGTGAGTCGTCAGTTTAGGGCAAGTATCACGTTTCAAATGGCAAGTTTCGCCCCCTTCAGTAATAGCAGGAAAACAACTCCTCTTTATTCATAGAAACTTGTTCATCCATTTCTTATTATAAGGTTTTAAACCACTAACAATATGTTCACGTTTAGATCGAATCGAAAATGTAAACCATTCATCACTAGCAGCTATATGATTAAAATAACGAAACTTCTTTGAAGAAGCTAAACCAAGTGCCCTACACAATAACTCGAAGCATAGTAGTTTCCTATAACCGTTGGGAGAAAGTTGCGATATGCTTATCCGGTAATGTCATAACATTTTCGCTAAAAACACAAAGATAGGAAAACGTAACCCGACTTGTAAAAAGTTTTTATACAACCCAACCATATGCTCTAGGTTATTGTTAATGTTATGGTTTAAATCTGGAGCACAAGCACCAACATCATCACAAAGATTAAATTTTTTGCATAGATTTGCAACATTCTTTGGTGTTAAACTAGAAGGGAACGACTCAACACCGAATGTTCTCGTGTTTGACAAACATAAGTTTAGAAAAAGAAATGTCTGAGAACTTACTTGAAAAGCTTCCTTCAAAAGGTGGGTAAGAACAGGGGATGTGGGTCATATAAGCAAGTATTGACCCAATTTATTAAAATTACAAAGGCGGTGAAAAGATCCTTATAGCATAGAATATTAAGTTTTAACTGCAACTTGATTATAGGACAATGATGGCCTAATGTCTATAAAAATTATATGATTGGGCCTCCTTCCCAGTGCAAAAAGATAAAGATTAACATTGTCTAGTAAACTTCCAAACATGCCCTCGGGTCATATTTGGTCTTGAGGGGCCTAATGGGGATAGTATGGTAACACTACTACATGGGTCTGATAATAGACTATAAAGTATGCAAAGAAGTCATGTATTCTTTCCATACACACAGCCTTCTAATTTTTTACTTTGACAAATTCATGACATGGATAAACAAGAGGTAAGGATATACGTATTTGATAAAACATATTGTGTGTACGTGGAAGGGACCATGCAAGCTTCCCATGAAATCAAATACACACAAACATCTACTTCCCTTTTGATAAGTCATGGAGAGACCAATATAAACTGTCCTTGGAGCCATACAAGCAGAAACTTCTACCTTGCCATTTAACAACGTAATCAGACATTAGACATTAACACTCTATAAATACCAAGTGGTTCTATAAGGTAAGATCATTAATCTCTCTACATACAAACAACTTATATACAGCCACAAATATGGTTGACTTAAGCATCGGAGCCTCCTCCCGAGGTTCAACCTCGGGGTAGTGCTAACGATAGAATTCTTTGTGTTTGGAGTGATCCAGGGTAACAGGTTGGAACACGAAGAAGATTCCCGCTCCTTTTTCAACCTGCATATCTCGAAATTATCATAGGGGTTGTCATATGAATATGTTTAACGAAACTCGTAGTTAACTGTTATTGTTTTTTTTCTTTTTTGTAAAAGAATTTGGTAACATGTAAGTGTAATTATAATATGTAAAATGTCATACAAACGAAATTAGAATTTGAAGGCTTTATATTAACAATGTTAGAAAATTAGGGTTTAGTGAAAACTAAACCGATTGTTGCCGGACAAGCCTCGTGTCATAAACGATCCAAAATACTCCATAATGTTATGCATAAAAAACTCAAACTTGTTTGTTTAGCATATTTAATAAGCAAAAGCGTTGTATTTGCATACCTGTGGTGCCAAATAAGATCTAACGATGTTCAAATTTTTCGAGGTTTGTAGATAGTTGGTATGTTTGCTGAAATAGGCCGGAGCTAGAGCTTATATTATAAGTTGGAAGATTGAGTTTATATTTTTATAAAAATGTTTGGCGAATTAGTCAGAGTTTAAACTTATTAATGTAAAATCGCATAATTAAAAATGCATCAATTTTAATTCATATATATTTTCAGCTTTTGTGTAATATTTCATTCTATTTTGAAAGGAATTTAAGTAATTTGACTAACTATATAACCTTATAATTAATCCTGTTTCAGATGGTTTGGAATTATAACTTATAAAAAGTTTCATAAACTTGAGTGACAAACAAAATTTATTTTATAAACTATCTTATTTATAAATATCCTATTTTATAAGCTTGGGCCCCTACAAGCCTCGCACAAAAAACAAACTTAGACTTGCTATAAAACATATTTTTGTGTGGTACAATTCTCTAACAAAAAGTTATACCAAATTGATAAAAACGTCTTGTATGAAATGCAACGTTTAAAAAATATGCAATAAGAACTTCATACTTCTCTTTTGGTGAAAGAGGCTTGACCATATTTTACATTCTCATAAATTAATCATCCATTATCCCTTTTATAGTTTTTATTGTAATTTTTTTATGTGTTTTTCCCATAGTGGGACAATAATGTTTGGAGTCCCTCGCTAGTTATAAGTTATAACCATGGAATGTGCAGTATTATTCTGAATGAATTGCACTTCGCTCCCTTAGTTTATGTTTCCATTCTATTAAAGAAAAACATATATTTACTCACATTTTTGGAGAAAGCTAGTATTACCTATACATCACTGTAACTCTGTAAGAGTATTAGATGCCCAAGATCTGTACAACTCGTGTTATAGCAAAAAGTGTTGTCAACTTAGCATTTTTCCCTTATAACTTAGATCCTATAACTTAACCTAAAAACACCCTCCCTGCATCACTTTAGTTATACTTATGCGATGGTATCAAAAACAATAACTATAAACCTCAATAGATTAAATATAAAATATATAAATGAAATAGTTGGCACAGATTACCAACAGAATCTTAATACAAAAACTGATGCAAGATCAGATTATTATCAATAAGATAATAATCAAACGATTACTGGGTGAGAATATTGAATATCAAGATGATCTCAACTGAATGATTACAGAGAATTATATGATCGTATTTGGGAGAGAAAGAGATAGGTTTTTATCAGAATTATGAAACCCTAAGGGATAGAAAAACTATATATAGGGTCTGAAGTTTATACTTCATGCCCTTGGGAATCAATGTATCTTTTATAAAAGCCCCTTCAGAAATTAGCAACTTGACACTTCAAACTTTGACTTCATATCTAGCTTTATACAAAATCCTTTTTGATCATCTTTAGTCCGTCAACATTCATAACTGTAAATAACAAACAACTAGAAACCAAAGAATAAGAAACTTATTTATAAGTTGTTTAGATCAGATTAAAAGCTTATTTTTGCTTATTTGAACATTCCCCCTAAATCTAATTACTAAACAGATCAAACATTCCTAATTTTTCACAAAGATACTTGTGCTGATACACAGGAAGATGTTTAGTAAGACTATCTGCAATTTGGTTTGAACCATATATTTTTCTTGAGTTCAAAACACCTTTTACAATTTTTTCTTTGATAAAGTTTACATCTATCTCAAAATGTTTAGACCTTTCATGGAACACAGGATTAACAGCCAACTGTAATGCAGATTTATTATCACAAAATAAGTCAACAAGAAGAGTGACTTTGGTTTTAAGATCAAATAATAACTTCTGAATCCAAATAATCTCACAGGCTGCAGATGACATGGATCTGTACTCAGCCTCAGTAGATGATTTGGACAAAGTGTTTTGCTTTTTACCCTTCCAAGAGATTAAACAATTATTGAAAAACACACAATATCCTAGTGACTAATTTTCTAGTTTTAAAACATTTAGCCCAATCTGCATCACTATAACCTTTCAGATTGTTTTCACTATCTATATGATTCTATCTAATACCCTTAGCAGGAGCATTTTTTGAGATATTTAAGAACATCTAATGCACAGTTTAAATGAGACTTTAGAGGAGAGTGCATATACTAAGCAAGACAATGAACATAATATGATATATCAGGTCTGGTATGAGTTAGATATATTAGTTTACCAAGTAATTTTTGGTAACAAGTAATATTATCAAGTAAATGATCTTCACTAGTAGCAGCATAAAGCAATACAAAATTAGGTCCATAGGAGTAGAAACAGGTTTACAACCTAGGAGACAATATTCTTTAAGCAGCTAAAGTCAATATTTCCTTTGAGAAAGACACAAATCATTCCCAGTTTTGATTATCTCAATGCCAAGAAAATATTTAAGACTACCTAAGTCTTTGATATTAAACTTCGATTTCAAAAAAGCTTTAAAACTTTCAATTTCATTCATAGAATTCCTAGCAACAACAATATCATCAACATAAACAAGAAGGGCAATGAACTTGTTATTTTTAGATTTTGTAAATAAAGAAAGATTATTTTCAGATTGAACAAAGTCATTTTCTTTTAAAACAGTAACAAGTTTCTCATTCCACTTTCTAGGAGCTTGTTTAAGTCCATAAAAGGACTTAACAAGTTTGCATACCTTATTTTTGTTATATTTATTAGCAAACCCTTGAGAAATTGTCATATATACATCCTCATCTAATTCTCCATAGAAAAAAGCATTATTCACATCAAGTTGAAATAATGGCCAATTGTTAGAAACAAATAAGGCAATAAGGCATCTAACTATATACAATTTGACATCTAGGGAGAAAGTTTCATCAAAGTCTATTCCTTCTCTTTGATTAAAGCCTTTAGCAACTAATCTGGCTTTATATCTATCAATATCACCACTAGCTTTATATTTAATTTTAAAGATCCATTTGTTACCAATAGCTTTTCTATTAGCAGGCAAATCAGTAATAATCCAGGTTTGATTCTTATTTAAAACTTTAATTTCAGCATTCATAGCATCAATCCAGTTATTATCTAAGATAGCATCTTAATAGCAAGTTGGTTCAATGCTTTTATTAAGACCAGAAGCAAAGCAGAAGTTTTCATGATTCAGATTTGCATAATTAAAAACTTTTTCAATACCATATTTAACTTTGCCTTCAATAACAAAATCATTCAAACTAGTTGTATAACAACCCACAATTTTCATCTATATAATTATCCATCTATTAAATTAGATGCAATTTTCCTCAGTGTAATATCCATCTATTAAATTAGATGCAACCATTTTCATGGAAAGATTTTTGCTTTATTCCATCCATAATGTAACGTAACTTACATTACAAAAGTAAACGTGCTCACGCAACCTACCAATGCTAATTTCATCAACGTTTATATCAAGTAAACATTATAATATGTCAAGCAATATGTTCTAATAACCATTTTTACCATACGTTATCTATTTAACGTACTATTTATTACGTTATTATAAAACGGACTTTATACGTTAACGTTTATACCAAAACCCCGATTACATGTAATATTTTTATACAAATAAATGTACAAGCTTTTAAGGCATGTGTACAAGTGTACAATGCATATCATTCGAATATATTTTCCCTCCAAAACCAATGTACAACACTTTAAAGCCCGAAGTACAAGTCGATAATGCAAGAATTCAAATAAGCCCATTTTCCCTCCATTATTCTAAGGCATTTCGTATAACCTTTCTAACACAACTTACAAACTTCTTAAGCATCACATTTGAACCATAGTTTCCCTCTATTTCAGCCCATAGTTCGTCCTAAATCCAAAACCCTAACCTGAAACCCTAATGAACCCGTAACACCTTAACTAGCTCAAACCAAGTCTAAACCAAGCAACCACCTTTTCACCACCATGTCGCCACCTCACCACCACCTTGTTACCACCTTGCTAGCACCCTAGCACCTTGTCACACCCTTGTTCACCAAGTAAAACCTCTCTAGTCACCTACTTGTCACCACCATGGTAATTTAAACCCTTCTCACCCTCTAACACCTTTCAAAGCTACTCCTAGCTTATACTAGTCATTCCTAGTATCCCTTGGTCACTAGTCTACTACAACTTGGCCACTACTCCACACAAACTCGGTCACCACTCTTATTTCAACCCTATATATACACGCATACATGTACACCTTCATAACTCACCACTAAGTTTCATACTACCTCAAAACTATTTTCTAGCCAAGCTAAGGAAGGAAAAAAGAAAGGTCTTTAAGCTATTTTGGAACCAAGGGATAAGAAAATAAGAGTTCTTGATTCATCTTGAAGCTTTCGGGTTACATTTAATCATTTTCGACCCATATCAAGCCATTTTCGATCCATTCAGCCTCATATCTTGTTCTATAAGCTCTTGTCATATTTTAGATCATGTATAAGCTTTGATATAATCATTTGTTTAAGCTAAACTCTTTTGGAAACCCTAAGTCTACTCGTTTGGTTTCCTAAACCAAACACGCCATTTAAAACCCTAAAACCTTAATTTCAAACCCTAATAAGCTATAAGCCATAAGCAGTTGTAATAAGCTATTTCTATAAGCATACTTATCACTTTTATAATCATTAAAACTAATCCTAAAAGCCCTAACCCATCGGGTTATTATTTCTAAACCAAACGTGCCCATTTTGGATTTTTAAGCCTATAAGCTCTTTTCATAAGCTATAAGCTCGTAAAACTTACTTATTTTAGCTTATAATAACAAGCTATAAGCTGCAAAATTGATTTCGAGATTAAAAATACAAAGATTATGAATTTTGGACTTAAAATGCAAAACGTTTCATGCAAAGGGGTATATATTGTAAAATTTGAAATTATTAAACTTTTGGGCCAAAAATGTAATTATTCTAAAATTAAACTACAGGGGTTTATTTTGCCATATTTTAAAGTTAAGGGTTTAAATGTTTAAAGATATAAACTAAAGGGTTAAATTTGTAAAAGTTATTATACCAAGGGTATATATTGTTATTTTTGAATTCTCGAGGGTATAAAATGTAATATTTTTATATTTAATTATAAAAATATAATTAAATATTATAAGACTCGATTTTATTAAAGCCCGACACATTAGTTGTTATCATTCGTCGATCAAAACACTATAAAATAATTATGTTATGTATTTAACATAATTTATCATCTACTAGCTTTTGAAAAAACTTAAAAAGATAAAATCTTATCAATTAAACTATAGCGTATCACGTTACTAGGGAGTTTCATGTGAGGGGATTTCATTTGGGTAGACGTTTTGACGAGTTGCTTGATTTACGATTTAAAGTGTCATGAATGATGAAAACCTGATGTTTGATACAGGTGTGTTGAAGAGCAAGAAATTGAGTTTGAAAGAATTCAAAAACAACACACACACACAAAAATCAAAACCAAAAAAATCGTGGTTTGAAGTGCTGTTAGTTAGTGTCTGACTACAACTACAAAGTCAATTCAAGTTAGTGCTGCTGATCCAATTACTACTGCTGGTGAAGTAGTTACTACTGCTAATGTTGAAGTTACTACTGCCAGTGCTCTAACAACAACTATTGATGAGTTGACTCTGGCTCAGACTCTAATAGAAATCAAAGCAGCTAAACCCAAAGCTGTTACATCTGTTGCTACAACAACTACAATTACAAGACCCAAGGCTAGAGGGGTTGTAGTTCAAGAGCCAAGTGAATTCAAAACAACATCATCACCTTCACAAGCATCATAACTTCCATAGGCTATAAAAAGAGATATCTCATATAAAGACTCAAAATTTAGTGAGCTTAAAAGTAAGTTAGAAAAACTTAGGCAAGAAAAAGAAAGCAATCAGCTTAAAATTGAAAATTTTGATAATGCTTCTAAGAGTCTAGACAAATTAATAGGAATTCAGATACCTGATAAAAGTAGAAAGGGTTTGGGGTTTGCAAGGTATAATGCTGTTCCACCACCTCATACAGGGTTATTTGTACCTCCAACACTTGATTTATCCAACTCTGGTCTTGAGGAGTTTCAACAGTCTGAGTTTGAAGGCTATGGACCTAAGATTAGTAAGAGTGTTAGTGAAGATGTTTCTAATGAAGTTAGGAAATCTCATGATGCTCCATTGGTTGAGGAGTTAGTGTCAGATGTTGATAAGTTTGAAAAGAAAACTATTTTTTCTACTAAGATAAAATTTGTTAAACAACAAGAAAACTAGTTAGGAAACCAGTTAATTATGCTGAAATATACAGATCACAAGGTCCTAAGGGAAATCAAAGAAACTGGAATAATCAGAAGTCCCAACAACTAGGAAGTGACTTTGTGATGTACAATAAAGCTTGTTTTGTTTGTGAAAATTTTGACCATTTGCAGACCAACTGCAATTACCATAAAAGAGAAAGGGTGGTATCTGGGAGTAACTATACAAGGGTGAATTACAATTATTCTTCTCAAAAGGCTCACCCTAGTGCTCAAAGGAACATGGTTCCAATAGCAGTTTTAATGAAAAATAGCCTAAGAACACTTAATACTGCTCATCCCAAAACTATAGTTTATAGTGCTAGACCAATGTCACGTTTTTCTAAATCAGCACAATCAACTGTAAAGAGGCCCTTTTATACAAGAACAACAGTAACTAACAAAAATTTAAGTCAAAAAGTTAATACTACTAAGGGAAATTTTTATACAGCTAGGCCAAAAGCAGTTAATACTGCTAGACCAAATACAACAGTAGTTAATGCTGTCAGGGAAAATCAGGTTAATGCTGTTAAGGCCTCAGCATGTTGGGTTTGGAGACCTACCAAACTTAACAGTACATCAATTACTTTTAAGAGACATAATTATGTTGATGCACGAGGCAAATCCAAGTCAGTGATGGCTTGGGTCCCCAAAGGAAACTAATTTCATTATTTTTATATGCAGGGTCATCCACAACAAGAAGATCAAGGCTATGTTGACAGTGGATGCTCAAGGAACATGATAGGGAACATGTCTTATCTCTAAGATCTCAAAGAATTTGATGGAGGATATGTTACCTTTAGGGGAGGATTGTTGGGATTAAAAGACTTCAAGATGCTTCTTAGAATTACTACTGCTCAGGTATATATTAGTGCTGTCAAGCATAACTTAGTACTGTTGGAGATACTAATGAAAATTATGCTAAGTAGTTAGTACTGGTAGTATAAAAGTTACTACTACTAGTTACTAATGTTAGTATATATTACTACTATTAGTATTAAGTTACTACTGCTAGTAGAAGTTAAGACTGCTCAGAGATGAAGACTGAAATTATACTGAGTAGTTACTACTGCTAGTACAAAAGTTAGTACTGCTAGTGTATGTTAATACTGCTAGAGTAAAATTCTAAGTGGTTAATACTACTTGTGCTCAGTTACAACTGCTGAGTGATAACTACTGCTGGAAGGATTATGCTGGCAGAGATGAGATCAAAGATTTATTGGAGAACAAGAATACTTACGAAGATAAGTATTAGTTATTTGTAAAAAAGATATGTATAACTTATTTGTTTAAG
>BQNB010119944.1:0-20726 GCA_026074375.1 Tanacetum coccineum
GACGCCATGTGTTATGATGATGCCTATCGATCACGCCTTGTGATTCCGCCTTGACAGGGTGTGGCACTATAGGTGCTAAATGAATATCATATAAATAAATATAAATGCAGCGGAACATGCACCTATTAACGGATCCATAGAGTCATATGATCAATCATAATAAAAACAAAAAGAGTAGTACCTTTGTAGCGTGATCGATAGAATCAAATGGTGACCTTCACCTTTACACGAAACACCCAATGAAACCAAGTGATCAAAGTAGATCACATCTATGATGTATCCACACTACACTTCCTTGTATACCAAATAGATGCTAGTCTGAACCCCGTAACCTTGGAATTCACCTTGAATAAACTAGATACAAAGTAATTGAAAAACAATAACACAAAAACCTTATCAAGAGGGTGTTTGTGCCGTGTTTTTATAAGAGGGATGAGGGGAGAGTCTTTTGTTAAGTTGTTTTATCAAATTAATTAGGAGATCAATTTAGGAGATCATATATTTAACTTTGACTAGTACAACAATCTTATCCCCTCCTTAAGACCATTAGATGGTCGGCCACATATAGGCTCATATGGGCCTCCTCTTTTGTTTTCCATGTCCAATTAACTAAGTACAATACTTAGTTATTAGAAGCCCGATAGTTATCCCGTGCTACGTGGGTTATTTATATACCGTAAATACAATAAAAACGATATATAAAATGGTACCTCAGTGTATATGTGTGTGACCTCATAGGCTCATATGTGTCTAGCCATATAATTATTTATTATGACACGGGCATACTCCAACACATACTCCGTACAATGAAGTACATGTTTTTTCTTAAAATAAGCATATATGTAGCAGAAAAAATAGCTATCCCAAACACCCTTTAACAGCTTGGTAACCAACTTTATGCAGGTCGTTGATAAGTGGTGAGACTTGAAAGGATGGGCAACAGTAACGAACTAAATAAAAAGGTCGGTGCCTTTAACCTTTGCATAGAAAGAACTTTTGAAAGATTAAAATGATCTTAAAATATGTGTGGGTGTTTGGGATTTCCACTTTTGGGAAAATCATTTGAATATTGCGTCTACAAAAAGCAGATGATAAAAAAGTTTTTTTCCAAAATATGGAAACGGTGATTACCTGCATTAGAGAAAAACAGTTTTAAGATGCTCGCCTGTGTTTTTAAGGCATACTTCTGCAAACCCGTAATCTGTTTTCCAAACTTAGTATGGTACACAATGTAAAAAAGGAAATATAAAAGGAATTGATTCTAGTGTATATTCTGAATTTATCCAAGTGTTCATTGCGGGTAGTATGGGTTTCGGAATCTCAGGAATTGTAGTCTTAGGAAGCTCGGGTAGTGTGGACTTTGGAAGCTCGGGTAGTGTAGACTTTGGAAGCTCTGGCACTCATACAATAATTCTGATTGGTATCCTATTGTAAAAAGTAACGAAAAGTGACATATACTGAAAAAGTAGAAGGATTCTAATATGTAAACATGTGTGTTTTGTGGGTTAGACCTATGAATGTTAGTTAAGTTGGGTGTCTGAGTACGGGTCAAATGGATTGAACAATGTCCTTTGTAGAACTATGTGCAAAAACGCACGTGGCCGGCTGAAACGCACAATAACACAAGATCAATAGTGTTTGGTTGAAATATCTCAATCTTTCATTAAAAGAAAATAAAATGTCGACTGATATTTCCTAAACTTTACTGTTATACCAACAAAAAACTATATGGCTAAATTGCAGCTGCTTCTTGAGCAAGAGAAAGCTGATATCAAGACCGAAAGAGCTTAGATAGAGGAAGAGGATGAACAAGAGAGCCACGAGGCAAAGATGTGTGAGCAGCAGAACGCACAAGTTGAGAGCCAAGTGCAAACCGAGGAAAACATAACACATTAACACATATCAATAACGAAAGGTTTGAGTGAACAGATTGAGCAAGGGAAAGGGGAAGATTAAGAACATTAATTCATTGCTACACGAAATTAATGAGTTACTTAAGAAGCTCACTACGTCGGTCAGGAATGAAATGCAACTGTGATCCACATACTAAGCTCGATGCAACACACGAGAGTCGACAAGCCTCGTTTGCAATAAATTTTCAGTGCATATTTTAAACACCCCATCACATCACACACAACTCACAATTAAGAACATAATAACCAAAACTACAATTCTAACCCTTCTAAATTCCAAAACCTTTACCCCTTAACCTTACAAATTCCAAAACCTTTACCACTTTCAAACTCCAACCCTATAAGGGTGCGTTTGGTTTGCTACATGGATCACTATGGATATGGTTTTGATGAAAGGATGGTATGATAATAAAGATATGAATTTGATTGATTATGTTTGATGCAATTTGAAAGACATGTTATCAACTTTTTTTCGCTCCAGCAAACTAATAAAAAAGTATAAAATAATAATTTATAAATATCAAATAGCATGAACTATCATAAATGCTAGTCATTTTTAATAAAGTGGGCCATATAAAAATATACTTTTTATAAATTAGATGGGCCATAAGGGAATACTTTTCACAAACCAACATATCTTGCCTAGAATGACAAAACCCTCATATATATATATACATATATATATATACACATACATATATATATATACACATACACACATATATACATATATATATATATGTATATATATATATATATATATATATATATATATGTATATAAATATATATATATATATATGTATATATATATATATATATATGTATATAGGTATTCTCAATCTTATTCATATAAACCAAATATATTAATTCATTCTTAATCCCATTCCCTCATAGCCATACCCTCAATCTAAACGCACTGTAAATACATGTTAATCTCTTTTCCTTACAACCTTTTTTAAATAGTTGTTAATCTTTTGCGCGTTATCATTCGTTACAAGAAACTCGTTTTCATTAACATATCTTCATTAAAAATAGCTTGTATGGACGCGCTTGTAAAGGTTGTGTTAAAATATGTATTAGGGTCGGGCCCAACCCATTAGGTTAACTTAGCTTAGTTTCTAAGCTAAATGTATCTTATATATACCTATGTATTCTATATACAATAGAACAAGCAATATAATACTATTTAACTATCATTTACATGGTATCAAAGCAAGGTTATCATAAATCAGATAATTAGGGTTCTTGTGCGTTTGTACCAAGGGAGTACAATTAAAGGCATAAGATTAGGGTTGGTTGAATCACAAACCCTAAATTGTTTGATGGCCATTTGTTCAGCTATTTTCGTGAGAAGATTCCAGCTTTGTTTCATCTTCCGATTTCAGTTTCATCTCGGTGTTATCAAGTTTATTTTATACTTTTGGTTCAGATTTAATATTTGTGCTAATGGGATTTAGGTATTTGATGGAATCAATTTTGATATTTGTTATGTTGATGATTTGGGGTTATGATGTGGGGTTTCAGTTACTGTGTTATTTGAACTTATATATTTTTCTTAGACAACTTTTGTTCATTTGCGTATTGATGGTCCGTATGATACGACTTCGAGTTATGATGATCATTTCTTACTTGGCTTTGTTATTCGGGTATTATGTGAAGAAGAAACATAGAGGTTCATATGCGTATTTTGCTGAATCGGGCAATTGTCTATTCTCGTCAAGTACTAAATGGGTTATTGATTCTGGTGCTTCAGATCACATGACAGGTAACTCACATATATTCAATAAATTTGATACGCATACATCCTCATCTCATGTTATAATTGCTGATGGGTCTATTTTACAAGTTCTTGGATCGGGTACTGTTAATTTGAGTCCCTCTATTTCATTATCTTCGGTGTTGAGCCTCCCTAAATTTTCATTTAATTTGTTATCAGTTAGTAGAATTACTAACAATTTGCAATGTAGTGTTAAATTCTACCCTGAATATTATGTTTTTAAAGATCTTAAGACAAAGAAGATCATTGGCAGAGGGCGAAAATGTGATGGTTTGTATGTTTTTGAACCAGAGGTTTCGAAATCCTTAGTTGGACTAGCTCATCATCTCCATTTGAAGCACATTGACAGTCTTGGTCCTGGCCACCTATCTCATTTAGAGTTTAAAGAATTATGTCCCTGAATATTCACATTAGATCATCTCTAAATAGTGATTCATTGTGAGTTTGCTAAACACATCGTGTTCTTTAAGTCCTTGATCAAATAAGAGATGCAGCATCCCCATTTAGCTAGTTACATGTTCGTTGTTGTGGGGTCCATGTCCTATTACATCTAATCGGATTCAAATATTATTAATCACCTTTGTTGATGACTATTCCCGTGTTACTTGGCTTTATCTAATGAAGAATCGATCTGAAGTATTTACACACTTTTGCTCATTTGTTGCTGAAATAAAAACACAATTCCATTTCACTGTTCGGACGTTACAGAGTGATACAGCATGGAATTCTTCATGAGTCATCTGCCCAAAACGGGGTTGCAGAACGAAAGAATCGCCATCTGCTTGAGGTATCTCGAGCACTTTGTTTCAAATGACGGTTCCTAAACCATTTTGGCCTGATGCTGTTTCAACTGCTTGTTTTCTGATAAACCGCATGCCCTCCGCTGTTCTTAAAGGTAGGAAATTACCCTAATAATTTCTACTCTTTACCAAAAAACCTCTTATTACCTATAGACCTAAAATCTTTGGCAGTACGTGTTTTGTTCAGGACACTCAACCTAACATCACCAAGTTGAATCCTAAGTCGCTTAAGTCTATTTCTTGGATACTCCCGCATTCAGAAGGGGTATATATGTTATTCTCCTCAACTTCATCTTTATCTTGTCTCGAGAGATGTCACTTTTCATGAGATTTACCTTACTTTCCAGTCACTACTTATCGTCACCAAAAGGAGAATGATGATTTGTTGGTTTATGTTTCTCCTACCCCTGTTGAAACCACTAAACAATTTGCAGAACTTGACGCTCCACCACTTAAAGTATATGTTAGGCGACATCGAATAACATCAGATCTTGTTCGTGAACCATCCTCCCAGCTAAAAGATGGACCCATTGATGCACCATATAATGCACCAAATGGTGCACCAAATGATGCACCAAATGATGTATCTAATGATGTACCCATTAGTGCACCCAGTGAGGCATATGGTGAGTCTGATTCACCTAGTGATGCGCCTAATGGTTCTGATTCACCCCCGCCTTCTCCTGCACTTGGACTTGATCTACCTATTGCTCTTCGAAAAGGTAAACGTACTTGTAGATATCCAGTTTCTTCATTTGTTTCTTATGATGGGTTATCTACCTCCTCTCGTGCCTTTGTTGCAAACTTAGACTCAATATTAGTCCCGAAGACTGTTGGTGAAGCATTAGCCCATTCTGGATGGCGTGCTGCTATGATTGAGGAAATGAATGCTCTGGATCATAACGGTACTTAGGCGTTAGTAGATTTACTTGTTCATAAAGAGGCAATCGGCTGTAAATGGGTGTTTAGTGTTAAGATGAATTCCGGTGGTTTAATTGCTCGATTGAAGGTCTGTTTGGTAGCTAAGGGCTATGCACAAACATATGGCATCGATTACTCTGAGACTTTCTCACTGGTAGCAAAAATATCTTCTATTCGATTGTTTATTTCTTTGGCTGCAACTTACGATTGGGCACTTCATCAACTAGATGTGAAGAATGCCTTCTTACATGGTGACTTAGAAGAATAAATATATATGGAGCAACCTTCGGGGTTTGTTGCTCAAAGGGAATATGGGAGAGTGTGTAAACTTAAGAAATCTTTGTTCGGCTTGAAACAATCTTCGCGTGCTTGGTTTGGAAAATTTAGTAATGCGGTAATTGAGTTTGGCTTACGAAGGAGTGTTTATGATCATTTCGTTTTTTACTCATCATCAAATGCTGGTTGCATTTTGCTTGTGGTTTATGTCGATGATATAGTGATTACAGGTAGCGATAAAGCTGGGATAAAGAAATTAAAGTCATTTATTGGTACTTGCTTTCAGATGAAGGATCTCGGGTCGTTGAAGTACTTATTGGGAATTGAAGTGTCTCGTAGTAGTAAGGGTATTTATCTTTCTCAAAGGAAATATTGTCTAGACTTGCTAGATGATGCAGGTCAAATTGAGGCAAAACCGTGTGATGAGCCTATGATACCAAAGTTGAAACTAAAATCTGAAGATGGAAGATTGCTACATAACCCTGAGAAATATAGGCGAGTAGTTGGGAAGCTAAACTACCTCACTATTACTCGTCCTGATATTGCATTTTCGGTTAGTGTTGTAAGTCAGTTTCTGACCACTCCTAGAACGTCACATTGGGATGCTGTTACTCAAATTCTAGGATATCTGAAGGGTACTCGAGGACTTGGTATCTTATATGCTAATCATGGGCACCACATAGCAGAAGGCTTCACAAATGCTGATTATGCTGGATGTCCTAATACTTTGCGCTCTACAACGGGATATTGTATTTTTGTTGGAGGCAACCTGGTCTCTTAGAAGAGTAAGAAACAAAATGTTGTGTCTCGATCGAGTTCAGTGGCCGAATATAAAGCTATGGCACAAACGACTTGTGAGCTTGTATGGTTGCGTAATTTACTAGGTGAAATTGGTTTTCCTCAATCTAAACCAATGAAGATGTAGGGTGATAACCAGGCAGCTATCTACATTGCCATCAATCCGGTGTTTCATGAAAGGACAAAGCATATAGAGGTTGATTGTCACTTTACTCACGAGAAGTTAGAAGATGGGACAATCACAACTACTCATATTAGAACCGAAAGTCAATTAGCAGATGTCCTTACTAAAGCGCTCCCCGAAATTCGTATTAATTCTATTTGTAACAAGCTGGGCATGATCAACATATATGCACAACTTGAGGGGGAGTGTTAAAATATGTATTAGGGTCGGGCCCAACCCATTAGGTTAACTTAGCTTAGTTTCCAAGTTAAATGTTTTGACTGTTGACTATTGACTGTTGACTGGTGACTGTCAATAATATGTTAGTATATGTATTAGTATCGAGCCCGACCTATTAGGTTAACATAGCTTAGTGTCTAAGCTAAATGTATCTTATATATATCCATGTATTTCACTATAATATGATCAAGTAATACAATATTTCACTATTCTTTATAATCACTATCAGAACAACGTTGATAACTCCCACTATTTTCTCTGCGAGATGATTTTTTGTACTTAACCAAGACGTTTGGCGGCAGTGAGTGTTGCCAAAAGAGTCACTCAAGAGATGGAAGCAAATTTTAGAGATTTGGTCGGTTATGCTATTCTTTTTGAAGACGTCACTCAGACTTAAAAACACTAACTTTATATTTGCAGAATACTATTAACTGTATGACGTTTAAAGTGTTCCATTATGCTGTTCTATTTGCAGTATATGACAGATGGTGTCCTTCTACGTGAAACGTTGAAATATGTAAATCTTTACAACTATAGGTAAGATTTTTTGTAAACCTACTAACCAATGGGCAGGTCGAGTAGGTAGGACTGGGCCCGTACGTGTTACCATCTCTTTACAGAAGACGTGTACAAAGAAGAAATGCTTCAACCCATCTAGAAATCCAGAGGGCTAATATGAGGAATGTAGTTTTGCTTCTAAAGTCGACAAGTGGCAAAGATGCCGTTAATGGGTTAACGAAGTTTTGGCGATTGTATCTATGCTTTCCAAAAGACCGAGCACGCAAAAGAAAGTGATGTTGCACATGCAAAGTTGTTCATGCCTGAATCCAATCATTTGACATCTACAAACAGTGCATGATTAAGTAAATACGTTCGTTTATCATATAGTTATCAACAAAGTAGTTTAGATTTATTTTATTATTAGTAGTTTAATAGTTAAAACAAACCAACCTCTCAAACTATGATATTTACCTACTTTCTTAAAAACATAAAAATACAAAAAGAATCTTCTCTTAACCCTGTATACCTTTGTTAGATTCTGTTCGAGCCTTCCCAAGCTATTTCCTTGGTGAATGATAACAACCCTCGAGTCTTGCCTTACTACACTATAACGGTTAGGTGCTCTGCCTAGGGAGCTGTAAAACTTCTTGTGGAAGTCTTACGAGACCCGTATCAAGTTTTTGACGTCGTTGCATGGGGAATAGTTAGGTTTCTACCATTGTTTAGCTTAGGTCTACTCGCTTGATTCCTAACAAGTGAGATTTTATTTTCAGTATATTAGTTTTCTCGTAGTCTATCTTTTCTTTGTGTTATTTGTTTCGTAAATCTTTTTGTTGACCTCCATGGGAAACGAAAATCCTATCCGTACTCTTGGAGATTACTCCAAACATAGTCACGAGGGCTATAGAAACACCATTGAGCTCCCCGAAAGGAACAATGTGGTGCCTCTTCGATCTGACACCATATGGTTGGTGCAAAACGGATTCTCATTCCACAAACTTTGGTCTGTGGATCCAAACCAACACCTTAAGGATTTTCATAAACTAGTGGACTCACTTGACATTAACAGTGACAACAGGGAAAGAAAGCGCCTGCGTTTATTTTAATTTTCCCTTCGCGATCACGCTAGCAATTGGCTTGAACGTCTTCCAGCAGGATCTATCTCCACATGGGAGGATCTTACTACTCATTTTTTTGCTCAATTCTTTCCACCGGGAAGGACTGTAAAACTCTGCAACGACATCCTTATGTTCCAACAACATCAAGGAGAGTCTCTCTTTAAAGCATGGACTCGTTTCAAGGACTTACTCCAAAAAGTCCCTCATCATGGCATCGATCGCTGGCTTCTAATCCAAATCTTCTATGATAATGTCTCCTTTCATCTTAAGTATGAAATTGACCATGCCGCTGGCGGAAAACTCCATGATAAGAACGCTGACGAATCTTGAGAAATCATTGACAACCTCGCTCTCTATGACCATGAGAGATGGAATGATTCAAAAGACTTCGTCAAACTGATAAAGGCTATTTCTATATCTTAAAGCACTTTAAAAACACCCGACGAAAACTTCTTGAGCTTAAAGACTAGCTTAATTTCTTGCTGAAGGGATCACGACCAACGCCTAGACCAAGCTCAACACACGTCCCTCAAGCATAAGTTGAAGCAGTTTCCTTAAACCCCCACCCGTGAAACCAAAGTGAGCCACCAAAGCAGAACCCTTTCACTTTTTGTGAACGTATCGGTCCATACCCTCAGCCCCAGGCATTAGGAACCACTTTTGAGGCTTGAGTACAAGACTACATAGCAGCACACACCGAAAGGATGAAGAGGTTTGAAAATGCCATTTTCAAACAATGAGAGGAGATCAGCGATAGAATGACTGAGATGTTCAGGCTTCTTAAGTAACTCACCCCATTACTAAGAACGTAAATTCCATCTCCCATATTCGAGGAGAGGAAGAAAAAAATGTAGGAAACAACAGGGCGATCGATGAAAGCCTAGTGGAGCCTAGCAAATCTGAGGAAGAAGAACCTCTTAATGAAGTTGACGTGATGGATAAATTTGAAAGAAGGGCGGATGACAAGCCATATAAGGGAGAATGTCACGAAGAATGAAGAGGAAGAGCCAGCAGGAGTTTCTAGTTCCCATACTGTAGGATATTACCTGAAACATAGAATCAATGAAAAACTAATCGAAGGACTTGTAGAAAATGAGAAGTTTAATGACTCCGTGCCAGCAACCCGAGTAAGAAAAATGAAGCAAAAAACTTACAATTTATTACCTAAGGGGCCTATGCACGATGCGATTCTTAAGAAGAAAATAACCAGGAAGGAGGACGTAGGAGGAAATTTTGAAATACCATGTAACATAGGAGGATTAAAACACACAAATGCCTTAGTTGACCAAGGATCTGATGTGAACGTCATGCCCCTTTCCACCTACAATAAGCTAACCGATGAAAGGCCAACAGAGACTGACATTAGGCTTTCCCTAGCTAGTCATTCGTATATCTATCCCTTAGGAATAACCAAATATGTATTAGTGGATGTTGCTGGATATGTGCACCCCATTGATTTTAATCACAACCAAACGAGCGTTAACAGGTTGGTCAAGCTGCATTGGCATGGAAATTATTAGAACATAAAATTTCATAGCTTCCATAAAAGAACTTCAACTACAATGACTCACAAAAACCCTATTCTGCACCCTTTCGAGAAACCCTTGTGACAAAGTTTCTCTAATAGTAAGGATACCTTCCCATTGACCTCTTGGAAACCTTAGAAACCTAAATAAAGTTCACAGTAATCGATTCCAAACCATATGCTATTTCAATCATAATGAAAACATATATTTCCTTTCCCGTGATTTTTACCCTATTAGGGGTTTCCACATTAAATCCGTGTGTCATCTTTTATTGAATTTTTAAGTTGCGGTTTTGCTTCAGTCTAATGTCACTTTTCTCAACAATACTTGGTATATATATGTCGTTGTTTAGCTTTAACTATACATATCATGTTGTAAAAATTATGAAATGTAATGGCCGTTGATGAATTTAAAAGATAAATTAAACAAAATATTTTTTGGATATCTTTATTTAAACTTCAATGATAAATTACACGAGTCTTGTTATATGTATAATCTCGTATATTTATTTTCATATCACATTAACCAAACATCATATTAACCTGTGTTTTCAATTTGATATTTATTTTCACGTGTTTTGTTTAATCTTTATTTTAGCTTGTGTTGCAGTCCAAGGGGTTGAGTGTCATGTTTAGTTATAGTATTAGGATTTAGGGTCGTTAGATTTGCTTGTGTCCCAAGCCCGACCCATTTTCTTTTTCCTCTGTCTCTTATCACAATAGACCTAGACTCTTTGTAAGAGTCAGTTTTCCCTCCCCCTCATCGCTATAAAAGGAGGTAAGGGGGAGGGGTCTTGTACAACATTCTTTTAAGGTTTACTAATCAATCATTTGGTTAAGATTATATTATTTTGCTTCTTTCTTTACTTTTCTGTCATATACATAATCTGCTGGTGCGTGTGTCGTCTTCAAAGTTTGAGTTATCCGTGCTAGACACCAGTTGCAGGCTGTCAATGTTAGATGATGAAAACCCCATAGGTTATGATTTATTATTGACCATAATATATAGGAGGTTACATGAATGAAACCCTAACGGACCCTAGGCCTACAAATCTGGCTTGGGCCTATTTATCCTCTAATACTCCTCTGCAGTTCGAGCATTGAAATTGCGAAAGTTCGAATCGGAGTAGTAAACTAGAAAAGAAAAAACACAAAACATTAACATAATAAAAGCATAACATTAGTCGACTGGTAACAAAACCCTACAAACGATCAACTTTATTCGACTGGTAACAAAGCAGTACCAATGATCGACTTTAGTCGACTGGTAACAAAACCATACCAACAATCGACCAAAGCGACTGGTAACAAAACCGTACAAACGATCGACTATAGTCGACTTGTAACAAAGCAGTACCAACGATCGACTAAAAAAAAATAATAAAACCTTTTTTATGCAAACAAAACAAAAGTAGCCCTTCCTTTCTTATAAACTAAAAGTGATAAACAACCAGCCTTGCTAATATTCCCCAAAGGTTTGACCGTCAATTTGATGAGAATGCCTTCTTTGCCATAAATCAAGGTTTTCACTTTGCTGATGTTGTAACTTATGTATACAATCAGTAGATATATCATCCTCATCATCAAGAGATTTTTAAGGGTTAAAAGGTGGCGGCTAGGGTTTAACAGGGTAGTTTAAGGAAGGTTACTCAACGTAGCCACCTAGATCAGAGGATCAGACATGCTTTGATACCATGTTAGATACCAAAAGTGTTTCTTGTATTGCTTTTCAAAACCTACGGTACTTATAGCTTTACAAAGAGTATGGGCTTTGAGCCTAACTAGAATACAATAAATTACTATTCAACATTAAATCCTACATTTAATCACAAGTAAACATTCAAGTTTTCATTGTCTTACATGGTATCAGAAGCCATCTTAGATCCAAACCCTAAACACAAAACTTCTGCCACTGTCCTTATTGTCTTTGTGTGTCAAACGTTGGTATATTAAGGATTACCCGTCGACAAGCTTCGTTATTTTTGGTCTGTTGATCGTTGGTTCATATATAACCAGTCGATGCATATTATCATCAACTGTTGTCTCTTTGATAGCCAGTCGAATTTGTTGTTTAATCATTGTTGCTATCTATATTGTTATTGGTCATTCGTTTTAAAACCCTAAACCCGAATACTTATTACTGTTCATTACTTTTATACACAGTTCTATTACTATCCGATAAACTCAAGACAATCACAAATTTGCACATCTTGGTTCCTGAAAAATTGGACATCGACGAAATAAACTACGCCACATGGACGTATTTATTCAAACACCTTTGTAAGGTACATGAGCTTTTGGACCATATATTGGGAAAACAAACCCTGATAAAGCCGAACCTAGCAACACAACACCCTCTAATGCAGAATGGTTGAAAATTGATTCAATCATCTTATCTTGGATATTCATAACCATTGCTAAACCTCTTCAATCTCCCCTTATGGATGAAGATCCTCAAATGGCTAAAGGGGTGTGGGATCTCCAAGCCGTGATCTTTCAAGATAATAAGCATACCCGATCTCTTGCCTTGAGAGCATAATTAAGATCTTTGAAGATGGGTGACTTGAGCATTGATGCGTACTTTTACAAGATTGAATCTATTGCTAACGTTTTAAAAGGTCTCGGGTCGCCTATGTCTGATGAAGATATCATTAATATTGATCTTGAGGGATTGCCTACCAAGTATGATAATGTCTATGGCATTAATGTTCATCGGGTCCCTTTCCCAGATCTTAAAATGGTCTGCTCTATGCTAAGTATGGAAGAGATGCGCTTAAAGTCACGGGCACACGACATGTTTGTTGATTCTACTTCTTCATCGCCGATGGTTTTGTTGGCTAATTCCGGTGCTAATATATGGCGTTTTACGTCTTTTATGGAAAAGGTTCATAAACCTTGCTATAATTTTAATAAGGGATCGTGTCGGTTTGGGGCATATTGTATGTTTTTGCATAACGGGGTGCATAGTAGTTCTTTAAGTTTTACAACGACTTCCAATAATGTCACACAGGAGGATATGAGGAATTACAATGTCTTCTAGCTAAGTTTGGTTATGGTACTAATTCTTTGTCTATTAGTAACTCTACTAGTCTACCATCACAAAATAAGGATAAACCTGTTGCCTTGCAAACTATTACGAATCCAGTGTTTGCATCAGTTACTAGTCCATCGGGCTTTAATACTCATTCCATAGCCTAATCGGTGCAATATGGAATAGCACCTCAGGCTTATCATAACCTGGCCCAACATATTTACTATCTCATGGCCCAACAGTTACCAAGCCCGGCCCAGCAGGTCTCTTATCAGCCCGGTCCAATGGGTCAAACCGGTCAGCCGGGTCAAACCAGTCATATAACAACCTACAATTTTCATCAATGTAAATATCCATCTATTAAATTAGATGCAATGTACTATCCATCTATTAAAGTATATACTACCTTTTTACAGGGAAATTTTTCGCTTTATTCCATTATGTAACGTAGTTTACATAACTAAAGTAAACAAGCTCACGCAACCTACCAATGCCATCTATATCTATGTATATATCATGTAAACATCCTAATATGTCAAGTCTATGTTTAAATATCATTTTTACCATATACGTTATCCATTTAATGTGCCATTTACAACATTATTCCAAAACAAGCATTATACGTTAACGTTTATTCCAAAAACCCTAATTACATGTCAAAACAAGTGTACAAATGTTCAAAGCATGTGTACAAGTTACAATGCCAAACTTTTGAATATATTTTCCCTCCTAAACCCTAGTACAACCTTCTAAAGCTCAATGTACAAGTCAATTGTGCATGAAATACAAACTAGGTCATTTTACCTCCTAAATCATGTTTATATCTTACCACCACTTTAACACAAGGTACAAACACCCAATGCATAACTCCTAAACCCCAAACCCAATCCCTAAATCATTCTAAACCCTAATCCTAAAACCATAATTCATCTAACACTAAACCAAAATCATAAAACCATAGCAAACCCATTACACCTTAAACTAGTTCATTGTTTTCAGAATCTGATCCGTTAATAAAACATAAGATCTGGGCTAAATCAGTAGGTTATGGGAATTAAGTAAAAATACTAGGTTTTAGCCCTATGTCTTGTGATCATTTTGCCAATTAAATCACCCTGATTCGACGTCGGATGAATTAGTTATAGCCGAAATGGCAAAGGTGCGCAAATTATGCACACTTGTAGTAAATAGATGTTATCTCTAGATTTTTGTATAGTAACCCATGAATATGTAAAACTAAAAGTTGTAGAGGACTCAAATATCTAACCAAGCTCACTGGTTTGAGGTTAATCAGAATTACGGTTTGTAAATGGCAACCAAATTACCAGGACTGATGTTGGCTGTCCAAAAACAGCCATGACTAAATAAACACCTCAAGATCCTCCATGACTCACCACCACCATCATCACCATGACCTCACCACCATATCACCATCACTCCAGCACCTTACAAGCACCTCCATCACCTCCTTGTAAGCTACTACCACAAGTTGCACACTAAGTAAACTACTTGTCACCATCTTTGATTTTTGAACCATCACCACCTCCCTACACCTCACCCTAGCTTTCAATTAGTCACCATGACAGCCCTTGGCAACCACACCAAGTAATCTTGGTGCCTACTCTAAGAAAACTTGGCCCCTAAGTCATTTGAGCCCTATATAAGCCGAACACACACATACACTTTCATTTCATCCTCACAACTCTTTTCCACCTTAAATATAAGTTCAAACCAAGTTCTAGCAGAAGTAAGGAAACCAAGGAAGAAGTAGAAAGTCCCTAAGATCATAATAGAAGCCAAGAATCAAGAGAAAGAAGCCATTGAAGGCGTTTCTAGGCGTACGAACCTAAAAACCCCATTTCAACCCATTTTAGCTCAAGTAAGCTTATAATCTTCTTCAATAAGCTCATAATCTGCTTTAAAATGTTCATAATACTCTTAAGATCAGATATAAACTCTTGTTTGAAGCCTTGAATCCTCAAACCCATGTGTTTTTTATTAAAACCCTAAAAATGACCCGTTTTGATTTTCTAGCTAACGAATCCTTTTTCTAAACTTTTGTTACGTTAAAACATCTTATTTTTGCTTATTCTAATAAGCTATAACCTGCAAATATCATTTGGAACCCTAAAATAAGCTTGCATGGCTTTTTGGACTTAATTTGCAAATATTTTCATGCATAGGGGTATATATCGTAACTTTCTGAAATTTATAACTAGAGGGGCTGAAAATGTCATTTTCCTAAAGTTATAACTATAAGGACCTATCTTGCCAAGTTTCAAAGTTAAAGGTTTAAATTATATATACTTTATATATAAAGGACTAAACTTGTAAAAGTTTATAAATCGAGGGTATATATTGCCATTTTTGCAAACTTAAAAATATAAAATATAATATTTTTATATAAATTATAAAAATATATATTAATATTATAAAACTCAATTTTATTAAAACCCAATACATTTATCGCTATTAATCAACGATCGACGCATTATAAAACAATTACGTTATATAATTATCGTAATTTATCATCGACTAGCTTTTGAAGAAACTTAAAATCTTATCGTATCACGTTACTAGGGAATTTCATGTGAGGGGTTCCATTTGGGTATTTGTTTTGACGAGTTTGCTGGGTTTACGATTTAAAGTGCCATGACTCCTCAAACGATACTACATGGCCTCTGGATTATGATAGCCCGAACAGTGATACAATATTTCCATAAATTAATAAATCAAAGTAATACGTTAAACTTTATGAAGTTTTAAAACATAAACCATCACACTAAGACTTGACATATTACCCCAGGTTGCGTGACGTAGCTGTTACTTTCACTTGATATACTTTTGCCATCAATCAGATTTTCCCTGTTAAGGTGAGTTCATAGCCTCGCATTTTAAATCTTCTAATGTTTTCATAAACCCGCGAGGGGGATACATGCTATAAACCATGAATACGAGTGTTTTTCCAACTGTATGCTATCCTGATATATTATTGCCTAAGTCCTTACTTTTGCCATTAAGACCCCACTATCATGAACCGTTAATTACTTTTCAGAGTAAGCGTGAATGCTGTGAATAGATCTATTTGGGACTGAACTTCCCCGTTGGTGTACCTATACTTTCTGGTAACCAAACGCACTTTATTTGAATCACTATGCGGGTGTTTGGCAAAGGCACCCGTTGGGGAAACTTCTTGTGATTATTGATTATCTCAAGGTCTCGGTGTCATGAGCTTAGGGCAATAATACTGTTTTCCATAATAATTGTACTCATTGCAATTATTACACTTATGGGTGTATAACAACGTAACCCACTGTTATGATGACTTGTATTCAAACTATTTACCATAAACCTATGAATTTCACTCAACCATTGTGTTGACCTTTTTAGCATGTTTATCTCAGGTAACTGAGCATCTTATGGCACGGAGTGGCACAGACTTGAAGATGGCTAAACTGTTATCATTCAAACTTTATGTTTTCATGTAGATTTTAGGACCTCTGTTTGTAAAAACTCTGATGAAATAATGAATGATAACTAAATTTTCCAAAAACGTCTCTTTACGATTCGTTTTCTATGATTATGACTGTTGTACTATGAAATAATACCCCAGATTAGCTTCCGCTGCTATATATGTCAAAATGGGGGTGTTATAGTATGTTTCCTTGTCAGATTTTAAAGGCAGTAATGAATGGGTTAATTTGAGTTTTAGAACTGGTTAAATAAGAGATTACTTAAAAATGAAACAGGGCAAATGAGTCTTACAAGTCAAATAGGTGAATAGTCTCCAAAATCTATTTTTGATGCACAACAGCACAACTCTGATTTCGCCATCTGCTAACTTCGGAAGACATAAAAACACGACTTTAACTTTAATTTGGACAATCGAAATGTATATTGTGTATTAAGAAAAGATCTGCACCATCAAAAAATACACCTTATTATAATTATGAGGAGCTAATTTATAATACAATATCCTCAAAATTCTAGTTTCATTATTAAAGAAAAAAAGTACACATGTGAGCAAATTAAAATAGAAAACCATACCTTTTGCTGTTTATCTGAGAATATGAGATGATTATGTAAATTTTTCTCAATGCTTGACCAAAATGTACAACTTTAATAGTATGTGGCCTTTTACCCAAGAAGCTTTGTGTGTTGTCTCCTCAGGAGTAACAGCCACAAATTCAATTTTTATAGAGTTCTCATCAAGGACAATCATGGTAGCATCATTTATCTGAACTTTGACAAAAGAACGTCATTATTTTTTCATTCCAAACATTTAGTATCTTTCTGCAATATATATATGAGCCGGAAACGTTAGCAATAGTATATGCAAAGTTTCTGATGAAAAACCGAGGAAAGTCATGAGAAGTGCAGTAAATATATTATTTCGCTGCTTGTCTCTGAACCTATACCCAAAGTCTTTTATGTCAATTTCATTTGTAGTTAAAAGTTACGCCATGTCTGATTCATTACTTTTTAGTGCTATAATTTTGTTGCCAGAAAAGACAGTTGTCTTGTATTTTACAATATTAAACTGAACATGCGTACCTTTGTCGTCCAACACTTTCCCTGGTCGTTGTGGATAGCATCAGCTACTCCGGTGTATTTCTAGTTTGTTATCACATAAGCCCGCTAAATAAGCAATACAAATTTTAACAAAAAAACTTTCAATCCAAAAAAAACATATATTTTCATACCTAACATTATCCCTAATTTAAACCTCAACAAAGATTGGTAAATTTAGTTACCTGATGAATCGGCAGTCTAAAACTCGGAAAAGCTTGCATACGGTCGTAGACATCACACTGCCTTAACGACACAATGCTTCAGGCTCGTATTGAATCGAAATCTGGACAACAAAACTGAACAAAAGATAGTTTCAACGTTGTGACGAAACAATACAATTATCAAGTTTTGCAGAGATGAGTTATACTATGGACAATAGCTCTTTTGGTACAAACAAATAAGTTCAATTTTCCGCAAATAGACAACACAATAGTATCATGCAATTACGTACTTCCATCAAACTGCGATCAGTTTTGCCTAACTTCTCTATCCAGCAAGCATATAATACCACGTCCTGTTGGTGGCCACTATTTCGACTCATGTACTTATGATTAACCCAATTTTAAGTTGTGGTCTAACTTTAGCAAAAAGTAGTCTTACTTTTCCATAAATACGCAATGTTCTAAAACAAAACTAATTTTTCTGTTTTTCTATACAACGAATTATAATCAATTCCTTTGTTTATTGTGCTATGCAACACAAAGCAACAACCCAACACAAAGCAGCAACCCTAATCTATTCTAACAATGTGGTCCATATAGCATTCAACAACATCTATAATTAACATATTAATTTTAAGCAAAAACGACATGCATTGCTGCAAACCTGGTAGTTTGCCCCGCCAAAACACGAGCATTCACGGCTTTAAGCGAACCTATTCAAATGCTTATTGTTTATGCTAATTGCTTGCATTTTTCACTTTTTAGCACCTTCAGTCTCCATTGCTATAAGTTTCTCCAAACCATGCCTACAATAAAAAAACCAACAACATAACCCAAAAAACATCAATTACAAATTACAAAAAACAAAACCCCATTAACTTCCTACTGTTTTATATATTATAAAGAGTACCTAATTTTGAACAAAAGCCATAGTATTTCACTGTGGCTATTTCCGGCTGTGGTTATTTCCGGCAAGGTTGCGGCTGGTAAAAGAAAGGCAAAAATATTAGTAAAAACTATTTAACAACAATAGATTTACATTTATAAACTATAGATCTATAAAGAAACAAAAGATCTAGATATAAAAACTATGAATCTTTAAAAAATACCCTCGAACTTAAAATAGTGGTGGTAGTGTGTGGTTAAAGAAAGAGAGAGGGTTTTGGTTTAGAGATAGGGGAGTGAGGAATCAGCCAACCGTGTATTGACTGTATATTATTTAGTTTCGTGTTTTCTGTTCTTCGGCTTCCATCTATACTCAACAATTTCCTAAAATAGATTTTAAGTTTTTCATTTTTCATCTTTAAGAAGTGAGACAATATATGTTTTATATATTAGTATAGAAGTATAGATTAGTATAGAAGTATAGATATTAGTTGGTACCGCTTGGAGTATCGCGTAGCTTCGATTTGTGAAACACATTATTTAGATCTTAATATACTTTATATATGTAGATCAAATCTTACTACGTATTTTAAGCTATTTTATTTTAATACTAATAAATTTCTCCTTTTCAAAATTAATGCTAATCAACATTCCACGATAGACTTTTGAAAAACCACCGCTTTTAGAATTTAACGATAAAGTATGTTTTCGTGCGTTGTGACGGAGCTATTTAGATTTAACATACGCGTTTTTTAAAATGAGAAAGTTTAATGTATATATGTTTTTTATACAATGGTTCTTTTTTCTTTTATAATTTTTGTTCATTTTTGAATGTGAGTTTTACGAATGTGAGTTTTACGCGGATATAAGGTTGTGGTGAGTCGATTGGTTTATATTGTTGTGAAATAATTGTTTGTCGAGGTCGACTATCTACAAAGATATTTTGTCTGCTAGGGACTTTGATCAGCCCATAAAAACCCCACCCCCAAACTTTTGTTCAGCTAGTGTATACCTTCTCTAGAAGTGCTCAGGAAAATCATAGCACTGAGGGCGTTTGTTTGTTTTTTATTTTTTTTTTTTTTTTTTTTGTTGTTTGTTTTTTTTTTATTTTGCTTATTTTTTGAGTTTTCTGTGAAAAGTTATGAGCTCATGTGGTATGCGGTATTAGTTCGAAGAATGTTTGACGAAGACAGTATCTCAAATCGTCTGTTCTCGTCTGTAGAGTTAAGGTGTTTGCGTCACTAGCAAATCTAAAGCCAGCCATTGGGGAGGAAGGATTCGAGGAGATTAAAATTTCATATATGGGTGAATCATGGGTTAAGTTGGACTTTGTCTCTTTGGAATCGATGAAAATGTTTAAAGAAAATGGGAGCATAGGTTCGTGGTTCTCATGTATCAAACAAGCGGATAAGGATTTCGTTATTGAAGGTCGAGTTGCGTGGGTGGAAATAGAGGGAATTCCATTTAAGTTTTGGTCAAAGAATACATTCAGGAAAATTGCGAATAGGTGGGGTGATTTAATTGATTTTGACGACCAAGAGGATAATTGCTATCATTCCAAACGTCTATGTGTTCATACAAAGTCAGGGAGAAGTATTCTTGAAAATTTCAAAATGGTGTATCGAGGAAAAGCATTCTGGGTCAGGGCTAGTGAAACAGTTGGGTGGGTACCGGACTTTGCTGATGATGTAGATGAAGAGGATCAGGAGGAAAACGTTTCAAAAGAGGGTGGCTTTGACGACGATGGAGTGAGTATCAACGATGTTGAATCAGAAGTGAACGAGGTTCCTGAAACTATAAATGAGGGGGAAGTTCGTAAGTCGTCATCAAAGAAGAATGGTGACAAGGATGATCAGGAGGATGACAGTTTGGAGTTCCCACCGGGGTACACACCAAAAGAAGATTACATACCAACGCCCTTGAAGAATGATGGAAATCAGAATAAGGGTGAAGCTAATGAAGTGCATTCAAGTAACAATCATTCTGTAGACCCTTTTGGTATTTACGAGATTCTGAATAATAAGAAGGCAGATGGCCACAAGC
>BQNB010119945.1:0-20724 GCA_026074375.1 Tanacetum coccineum
CGTATGTGCTTGTGATTACATAAGTACTATACATTCACAAAGGCTAGAAGATCTATCTAGTTCTAGATCCTAACAAAAATGTGTATGAAAGTTTATGAATAAAATAATTAAGGTTTACACATTGTATATTGAGTGTATTAGCTTGTACATAAGTGGTGGTGAAGAAATTAAAGGTAAAACGGCTATTTTGGATATCGTGCTTAATGACTTATACATTGTGCTTTGAAAACTTGTAGTTGACTTGGAGGGAGTTTATATTTCAAATGAAATGTTATATTACTTGTACATATGCTTTAGTAGCTTGAACATTCACAGGATATCGGATTTCCCCAAACTAATGGCAAGCAAAGGCTAGGAAGCTCGAGTGGACCAGGACAAAACATCGAATACGAGAGTCTTCAGAAAAGTTGGGTTCATCCTACAAACAATCACAAGTACAAACAACAAACACAAAGAACGGAAGAGTACAAGCCTCCTCACAACACATTAGAAATAAGAAAGAAAATAGAAAATGGATAAGCATGGGTTGCCTCCCACGAAGCGCTTTGTTTTTGGTAACCGAGTCATATAGCTTGACTCGATCCCTGAATTCATTCGTCCTTAGGGAGAGTAAATGGAAGAGAAAATCTCAATCGAGCTTTCATTAATCTTTGAACAAACATTAAAGCACATGAAAGTTCCATCTCGATGAGAAGCCACCGGCTCTAAGTAGAGATGTCGGGGTCAAAAATGGTGTCCTCATTTTTGGTGAAGGAAAGTAAGGGAGAAACCTCAAGGTAGGTGAGATATGGAAGAAAAATCCAAGTGACATATGTGAAGGAATTGTCAACTTCAACATCAATCTCACCTCCCCATGGGTCAAAACATTCATCTTCATTAAGCTCATCAACATGGTTTATCACTGGTGTATCGGGCTCAATATTGAAGGTTAAACATTCATGAGTGGAATCATTGTTAAGCAAGTTATCAATAATGTCCTCTTCTGAGTCAAAATCACTTTTAACACCTAGTGGTATCGAATCATCTGGTCAGGAAAATATATCAATCTTTTCCCTATTTGGGTCACTATCCTCGATGAGAGTAGTAGATGTGGGAAGAAACTCGATGATTGTATGAGAATTTTCTGGTGACTAGGAAGATGAATTACTGTATAGCAACGACATTCGATTGATGTAATCCTCATGCTCTCTAACAATTCCTAGAGGAATCATGATAAGCTCACCGGTGAACTCATGGTGAAGAGGATCACTTTTGGGAGAAAAAGTTATCAAAGGTTCATTCTCTGGTTCATTCCTAAGTTGTTGTGGTTCATGATTGAAAATCTCTTTGGGAGAAAGATTATGGGTAGTATCATCACTAAGCAAACTCTCAAGATAGGTTACGTCTCCTTCTGAGTCAAAATAACCTTCAATGTGTATAGGAACTTCAATAGCTAGAAAAGCATCGATCTCATCATTATCGCCTCCTGGATTGAAACATTCAACCTTATCGGGAAAAGGTATATGAGGTAAAACTGGCTCATCAAAAACTTTGGAGTTCTCGTTCTCGATATCTTCTTCCATCTCATTAAAGAGAGGATTTTTGTTGATGGAGTTGAAATTATCTTCAAATTCAAAAAGAGAGTTTAAATAAATTTGAAAAATTTCTTCTTGAACATCCTTCTTAAGAATTGAATCGTCATTTCCCGATGGAAATGGGTTAAGAAGAGTGAATTCATCGGCGAATTCCTCAAGAAGATTATCACTAGTCTTCACCGGAGAAGAACTAGGAAGAAGAGCGTCAGAATGAATAGTGGTACTACCACTAAACTGCTCATCTTTCTAAAAATCAATGATAGAAATAGCGTGAGCAAATTTCTTATTCTTGTTTTTCTCAGAGTTATCAGCATAAAAGACAAGTTTATCATTTCCTACTCTTAATGTTAATTTTTCCTCGTATAAATCAATGAGAGCTTTTGCAGTGCAAAGGAAAGGTCTCCCTAAAATAATAGGTACTCTTGGGTCTGGTTCAAAATTAACCACAACAAAGTCAACAAGAAAAGTGAAACCATCAACTCTAACTACAACATCCTCGGCTATGCCCATTGGGTGCGTGACAGAACGGTTAGCAAGCTCGAGTGTCATTCGGGTGGGCTTCAAAGCTCCAAGCCCAAGTTGCTTGTAGATAGAATGAGGAAAAAGATTTATGCTAGCTCCGGAATCGGCTAAAGCATTATTCCTATCAAGTTCTTGTAGAGCACACGGAATAAGAAATTTTCCTGGATCTTCGAGTTTCTCGGGAACTTTGTTCAGAATGATGGCAGAACATTTAGCATTTACGGTTGTAACGGCAATTTCCTCAAGATTCTCTTTGTTTCTTAATAAAGTGCTTAACCATTTGTTGAATTTCGGCATTTCGATGAGAGCATCTTTTAAACCAATTTCTAAACGGAGTTGTTTAAACAACTTCGTAAACCTGCTTTGCTGAGCACTGGGTACATCTTTTTCTCTTACTTTCATCCTCTCGGGGTATGGAAGTTTAGGTTGATATGAATTAGGCTCTAGAGAATTAGGCTCTTAAACAATTTTCTTAGCCTTTGGTTTCGGAATTTCAATAAAAATATTATCTTGATCCTCCAGAGGTGGGACTTGTGCGGTACTTTCTGAACTTGGTTCTTACACTTTGTCTATTGACGTCTCCGGGTTTTGTTCGGGTTCCTTTAGAGGAGTAGAAACAATAGAAGTAGGAACAAGAGGAGTCGAAGGTCCTTCACAAGTTTTACCGCTTCGTATGGTGATAACATTAACATGCTCGCGAGGGTTAGTCACGGTTTGACTTGGTAGAGTACCTGAACTCGAAGATGAAGCGGTATTGGAACTTATGAATTTAGAAAGCATTTTTGTTAAATTTGTCATCTGGTTTTGTAAACCTTGGCCTTGATTTTGCATATTCCTTAACACTGCATCATTAGCCTTGACATAATTCTCAAAATCGGTCTTTGAAACACCTTGCATTTGCGGAGCAGGAGCTTGGTGAACCGGGGTTTGATTAGTCGGAGGTTGATACACTTGACCTTGATAAAAGTTATTTCCACGGTTTTGATTGAAATTGGTTCCTCGATTTTGGTTGAAATTATTTCCCTGATTCTGATTGAAACGGTTTTGATTGTTTTGAATCGGAGGAAAACCAGGAGGTCGGATTTGGTTTGAAACCATCGGAGGTCTAGAATTGGTATTTCCTTGATTAAAATTGGCTGCAGCAGCTTGTGAAACGTACTCTTGAATGTTGTCTCGATAAACATTGCCATCGGTGGCTGGACAATTTTTATAAGAATGAGCACCTCCACAAGTTACACAACTCTGCTCGACCGCTTTTACGGGTGCGGGAGCTTGGGCTTTTTGTTTGTCGATAAGCATAGTCTTCATCATATTCTTAAGTTCAGAAACTTCGGTTGTAAGAGCAGCAACATCTGGTGAAATTCCGGGGGTAGATGAATTCGAACTCACTTTAGCAACGACTGCCTTGTTTCGTGAATTACGAACCTTGGATTTACTCTCGATAATTCTCAAGCATTCACGAGGCATCTTATCCAAAAAGTTTCCACCCGCAGCAGAATTCAACGAATCTTGATCATTAGCATTCAAAGCATTGTAAAACGTATCTAATTGATGTAATTCAGAAAATCCGTGATGTGGGCATGCTCGAAGAAGGTCATTAAATCGATCCCAAGCCTCATAAAATGATTCGTCAAATCTTTGTTGAAATCTCGTGATTTCGTTCCGAAGATTTGTCGTTTTTAGGAGGAAAGAATTGATTCAGATTTTGAAACAAGATATCCCATTCGTCAAAATTGTCGAGGAGGTTCTTTTTTAGCAAATCCGGTGTTGAACCTTCAAGAGGATAAACGAACAAAGCATAGCTTAATTGACGTGCTCGAGATATCCGGGAATATTATCGTTGAGGGGTAATCTATTAAAGTTACGGATCGTGGCATGTGGATCTTTTTATCATGTCCGAAAAACTGTTTGTATGAAAAGATTGATCCAACCATGCTTCAACTCAAAAATTAGCATTGATTTCAGGAATTACAATTGCATCCTCGATCCTCTCGGTGGGTGCTTGGTAGCACCTTGTGCCATAAGTATCCGGTCTATAGCCATCGGATCTAGTGGAGAGGTATTAACAAAAGGTTCTTCTAAATGAAATTGTTGAACAACAGCCGGTTGGGCTTGTTGTTGACAGTTACGGTTGCGGGTTTGAGAACGAGTGCGCATGCACAAAGTAGCAAAAGAAAACTTAAACTAATTTTTTTATTTTTATTTTTTTTTATATTTTTTTTAAAACAAACTATTTTAACGAATAACGAGAAGACAACTTAAACCAAATAATCAAATTTACTTCACGGTAGCTCTTAAAAAATTTACTTTTTAAGGTGAGCCGTATTTCGTAAATGACATAAATGGTAAGTTTTTAAATCTTTAATTCGAGTTGGGAACTTAGTAATGGATAATACCTCAATTGAAGGTATTATTTGTTGATGTTCTTTTACCAACTTTGTTTTTTTTTTTTACAATTTTTATATTTTTGATTTTTTTTATTTTTTATATGATAATTATACTAAAAGAAAGGAAAAATATTTTTTACTCTTTATTTTTATAATTTTTTTATTTTTTTATTATTTTTTTTTACAAAAACAAAACTTTCAAAAATGAAAGGGTCTTTAAATCACAATCAACAAACTTCAAACGAGAGAATCTTAATCACAAATCCCCGGCAGCGGCGCCAAAAATTGATTCATCAGAATCTATATATAAGTAATATTAAAATATATAATATGATGGAAAATTACCAGTTTACCCTTGAGGACAAAGATGAAAAGGAAAATCATCACAAATATATATAATATAATACGTATATAAACCGGGAAGTATGATTCCCGGGTCGTTATCCCCCAACGACTTATGAAATTGAAACCACGTTAGATGTTCGGACAATGATTTGAATTGAAGACAAAGATTGATTTGATTGGTCTGTTTTACAAAATTAAATTAACAAATTTCACAATTTACGCAAGAGACAAAGAACTGGGAACTCCAAAATTTAACTAAAAAACGCAAACGGGAACTCGAAACGGAGCGTCAAAAACCCTAAATTACTAAAAATTAACCTAACTTAAATTTTTTTTCTTTTTTAAATGGACACTATTTGACTAGAAAGTAAAGTTTAACGAAAACTGACAACAAACGGGAGTTAAAATGAGCGTTAAAACACGAAAAACGAGAACGGGAACGAATACCGTTCTTTAAAAACGAAATTTTGCAACTTAGACCCTACGAAAGCAAAACTAATTTTCCTATGAACTTAATGATAAAAGAAAATTTTCTAAAAAGATTTATATATTTTTGATTATTTTTCTATTTTTTATGATTTTTTAAAGTTTTAAATGAAATTAAATGTTTAAAAATACTAAACGAACTATAAAAATTCTAGAAAAATTACAGAAATTACCTTATACTAATTGAAAGCTAGAAAAAATAAGCTTATGAGCACAGCTTATCAAATAATCCGCGAAATAAGTTGAAACAGCTTATAAGGCTTATAAGGGAAAACGTGTATAAAAGATAAAGTGTGCATGTTTATAACGAAAAAGACCCAAGGGAGCAGTGGTAATGTGTGTGTTATAAAGGTTGAGACTGTTGAGGTCGAGGGTTCGAGTCTTGCTCACCCCTGACTTCCACTTTCCCTTTTTTTATATTTTCAAAAACTTATAAAAGCAAAGTTGTTAACAAGCTAAAAATAAGCATTTTTAATAAAAGTAACTTTTATTGAAAAGCCCTAAATAAGCTAATAGAACAGCTTAAACTTGACAGAAACTCAAACTAAGCTTTTTGGTTTTTTTTCACTTAAACTAATTAAGCCTAAAGTCCAAACTCTATCCTAATGAAAAGCTAAGCAACTAACAAGCTAATTTTAACCTAATGAGCTTATTATGACAAAAATGAGCACAAAAACACAAGCCATAAGCTGAAAAAGCACAATAAGCACTTATGCACACCCTACAACCAAACATGCCTTGAGGCACTTTTGAGCTTAATTTTGAGTAATCAAATAAGCACTTCAAAAGCTGAAACTACTTAATCTGAAACCTTGACCAAAATTCTACTTGAAAACACTTTTTGAAAAGATTTTGGAAAATTAGAGCTTATGGAAAAAAACTTAACAAAACAGACAGTTTACTTAGCTCTTGCTGAGTTTTGGAAAATGAAAAGAAAACAGCTAATTTTTAAAAACTAAAACAGATAACAAATTAAGCTATATTCTAAAAACTAAGTTGAGACAAAAAGAAATTATCCTATAAGCTACTAATATTCTAAAAATCTAAAGCTATCAAATACTATCCTAATAGAAAATTTGAACTTGAAAATGAGCTTTTTATGTTTTAATTGTTGATGCAGTTGGCACATTCATGACCAAACTTTAACTAGAACAAATACAGGCCTAAGAACTTGATGTTACACTTATTAACAACACAAACTAAGAGTAGTTAAAGCAATTATAAAGACTAGGAACTAATTAAGTGAAGATTGCTGATACTCGAATTCTAACCTTAACAAATTTAAACTAAACTAAACCTATCTTATGAAAACTTATATAACCGAACTTAGCTTATAAAATCAACTCAATCTAACTTAATTTTGAAGCTTGAATCAACCCCAAAAGACCAAATGACCTCAAACAGTACTAACTCTCAGTTAGTACTGTTGAGCCAAACACCCCTTTATCATTTTTAAAATTCATTTAAGCTTGCAATTTTTAAAAATCTAATTGATTAAAATACTTTATAACAGATATGAACAAAACTTATATCTACTATTATGAACTTATTTTAACACTCAAATAAGCCAGAAACAAAGATCTATAGCTATTCTACTCGTAATTGAACTATGACAGATTCAATAGGTTTAAAAACACTAGAAAATGAGATCTAAAGCTACTTAAGGGAAAAATAGATAATCAAACTTAATATTAAGCACTAAGAGACATTGTTAAGCTAAAATAAGCAAGGAATACGCTAAATTAGCAAATATTAAGGCTTTTGGAACTAGAGACAAGAATGTAAAGAGAAAACTAACAAAGGCAAAAAAGGGCTCAATGAGCTTGTCTATAGCTCTAGCTTATCCTTTTGGATAAGCTAGTAAAGTCCAATGGGGTCTTCCATTGTTACCCCATCATCCATAAGCTTAACCATTATAAGCAAAGGTAATTAGGCTGATTATTTAGGTTGAGTAGATTATATGACTAATTAAGCTCAATTCTAGCTTAGAGACTCAAAGAGCTTGTATGAGCTTATTAGAAGCATATGAAACAGTAGCACAAACATTTGAGAATATGAGAGCTTAATAATGAAAACAGCTTAAGAAAACTTAAAATGAGAATTTTATTAATACTAAAAATGGATTACAAAGCTTTGGAAATTAAAAGTTACAAAAGTTTAAAGAGAAAAATTACATTTTAAACTGAAAATTACATAAGCTATTAAAAACTAAAAGTTTTTAAGAAAAAGCCTCCTCCTCATGTGAGAGTGAAGGAGTCTTTTTATAGTTGCCAGGAGAAGCTTCTAGGTCCAACATTTGTTACACAATCCCATCAATCCTGGCTCTTCATTTCTTCCAATGATTGGATCTCCATTGTGGTCCGTTAGATCAAATCTTAGCTCACACGGATTTCCAGCGTGCCAATCCGTGATGTGACACTCATGTGCTTCTTTTGTACGCCTTTTAGTACAAAATACTAGATCTTGGTGTGTTTCCTTTCTTGTACGCGTGTCATTCCCTTTTGGGAATTGACCAATGGGATCGTTTGGTGATGTATAACTCTGCCAAGGTGTACCTTTTCACTTGAATTACCCTTCTATGTCCTTAATTTGCATTTGCCCCTTGATTTTGACCTTGTGGTAAAAGGTAGAAGATGGTGAACAGTAATAACAACCATTCCCGCGCCTTTTTCTTTTATAAAGGCGTTTGACTTTCTTTGACCCGGGTAAATGACTTCGGGCTTATAAGGGTTTTGGGCCTGGGTAGGATTTGGGCTTGGACTTTGTGTTTTGTTATAAAGAAGTTAACGGGTGTTAACTCTTATAATTATAAGAGTTAACACCGTTAAGGTTTAGGGACTTTTTTTAATTTGGTTAATTATGAGGGACTGATTTGGGAATATTTGGAGTTTTGTCTTTTTGTGGTTTGACTTAGGTTGACCAAAGGTTGACTTGAGTTGACCATTGTTAGCATTCTCCCGGCTCTTTGTGTGCTCTTCCATTCCTGTGTTCGTGTTTGTTTGGGTTTTGTCCGTTTTCTTGAGATTTATGCAATATCCACACCTACACAATCATAAAGACAAAACAAGCAATATTCAAGCATTTAAAGTACAATTTTGTCTTTTTAGGGCTATTTTTGATATAAAACGGATATGTGTTTTCACACATATCAGTGTTGTTTTAAATTAGTTTGTAAATATTGCTTTTGAAGTTGTGGGTTAGGGTTTAGATGAAGTAGTGGCGTGTGGTGGCGGTGAAGCGGCGGAGATGGTGGTTGCTGTGATGAACGTGTCTCACGAGGGTGAAGGTTTAACAGATATTAGGGGGAACTAAATCAATGTGTTTGAATAATTTAGATGCTTAAAAAGTTGCTTTCTTTCTCATTTTTAATGTTATGTGTAGGCTTCATTCGGGATTCATGTGCATTTGGCTTACGAACTGGCAGGGTGTTCGTACTCGAGGTAACTTTGTCTTTATTTTCGGGGTTTATTGGTGTTTTTCTAAATGTATTTTTATTTCCTAATCATGTTCATTACTGTTAAGGAAGTTTCCTTAGCAGCTGATTTTGAATGCTAATGTAATCTTTGAAGTTTAGTAACATAGTTCACATTTTTCAGAAAGAAAAAAAACAAGTGATAGTTTATTGTTGTTTTCAGAGATATTTTGAATGTAAAATGTTCTCACCAAATAACTTAAGCACCAATGTCAATGTTTTATTTTAAATAGGAACGCACTATATCGTTAGCTAGAAAATAAGATCAATAGAAAAATCGGCGCAAAACTTGGTCATTTAATGACAAAATTATGTTAGATGACAAATAAGGCCAATAAAAGCTTTGGAGAAGCTTGGTGGCAAACTTGGTGTCAAATGTATGTTAGACGACAAATTTTCTCTTTTAACATACTAAAAAAAATTCAAAAGATAACAAGAAAGTATCCAGTCTGGTTTATTCCAGCTTGGTGGCAAACTTGAAGTTGTTTATGCTCCTTAGATTAGCTTTATTTTGTGGGCTTATCACCTTATTGAGATTTGGGAATGCAATGAGCCTTTTTTGGCTTACCTATTTGAGCTTATGGCTTGGATAAGCCATAAGGTTACCAAAACTTTTCATGTTTTTGCAGATATTAAAACTGGCTCCTTTCTAGCCATTTTTTGTTCTGGTGAAAGAGTGTATTATTAAATATAAGTTTCAATTGGAAAAACATCAGGTATAAATTTTTGGTGCTTGGGTAGACCACTAGGTTATGCTTCTTTATCTTACTTTTTTGAAAAGCTCTTTTGGTGTGGTGTGACAACCATGACTTGAGCAGGTTAGTCAAACTATTAGTGTTGACTTATGAATATGTTGCAATGTATGGGTTATGTGTTATATGTGTTTATACGTGTTTATGTGTGTTGTGTGGGATATGTGAGATTTGATAATCAATCAATTGAGCGTGATCGTCTCATTGGGATTGGATTTGTGTTGGATTTTGTGGAGTTCATTTCGTTCACTTTTAGTGACAAGGAAATGATTTTGGTGATTGAAGCGGTTTCGTGTTAATTGTTTCAGTAATTATATGTTTATGTATTTATGTGTTAGTAATATTAGGATGAGATTAAGTTTTAGTGGTAAGGATATGAAAGAAATGAAATTTCTATTTTTGGAATGTTAGGTTTAATAAAAATAAAAAGTTAATTATTTTTAAAAGTCTAGTAAATTGCGTTTACGCAAAAAGGTATGCGCAAATAAGCTTAGGTTTTTATAAAAACTTAAGGTAATGTTAATAATTAAGTAATTAATTAATAAATAAATAAAATAAAAAAAGGAAAAGATGCCATTCGGCCGGATAAGGGAAAGAAAAGAAAAAAAAAGAGTTTTAAAAGGAAACAAACTCTAATTAGATCTTATCTATAATTAATTGGGGGCCTATAAATACAAAATAAAATCCCATACCCTCCCCCTTGTATAACCGGTCGAACAAGAGAGAAAAGAGGAGGAAAAATTAGGGTTTTTGCTTTTGTGAAGAAATCAAGCTCTAAGGTAAGTTTTAATTAATCCTTGTTAGTTATTAATCTTTAATCATGTAATAATTAATATGGTGGATAATTAGGGTTCATTAAGATCAGTAATTAATGATATAATAATCATGTTATAATGATTAGGGTTTAATTAGAAGCTTATTGATGTAATTGGTTAAACTTAGTTCGCGTTAGAATTTGATTTGGATTGAGGAAGAATTAGGTCTGTGTTGTTCGGCCATTATCTCAATGATAGTAATAGCTTTTATCTAGTTTCCAGTGTCTATAACGTAGCTTAGAAAGTCTAGTTTTCAGAACAACCAGCCCCAAAGGTTTTTAAGGTCGGGAACTCATTCAAACGTTGGTTGTAAGAAAAGTTGTCAAAACAGTAAATACAGGTCAGATTTAGGTCAGATTACGAGGTGTAAAACCCTCACTTAAAATTAGCATTTAGCTTATCCCTTCTACAGGAGTTTAGTTCTATGTGTCTATTAGAAATTCCCCAAAGGAGAGATTCTGATTTGGAGTCTAAGTATGGTTTTTAGGTCAAACCTTTTTAGTGTGCGATCAGATCCGAAACTGAGTAGTTAAAAGTTTGATTTTCTTAGGAGTACTTGTGCATGTAAACGCTCTATGAGAATTATGAGGTAGTTAATATACTCATAAATAAACATAGGTGATTTTTGGTATGAATTATAGAGGTCAGTAAGTAGAGGTTTTGAGTACGTTAAGTCACGTTAAAATTCTGCAGTTTTGAACAAATTGTGACTAACTAGTAAAACTTGTTAATGAAGTGGTTTAAGTTAGGTATGGCGTCGGGGTGACCCATGGGGTTAATAAAACACCTTAGACATCCATCATATGATTGTTACATGTGCATTAAGCTTTTGGCTTAGTAGCGTGTGATATTGGCTAAAATATACATATTTTGTACCCCAAAAAACACCATAAAAAGACTAAAAACACTAAAATATAGATAATTATGTTGCAAAATAATAATTTGTATTGTGTTTTTATGTCTTACAGGTAAAAAGGATTGAAAACGAAGCAAAAACGGTAATTTTCGGGTGACTTTCGACGACGTTTTCACATTTATCGAGGTCGAAACGAAGTCGTGAAAATTCCTCGATCACACCATTGGAAAGAGCACGAAAAAACGAGTCCAACGGTACGCCATTTAAATTTAAACCTTTTTATTTTGAACCTTTTTCGTCCCTGTTTGAACCTTTAGTTATAAATAACCCAAACCAAGTTAAAATAGGGTCTTATATAAAATTTTGCATTATATAATTAAAGCTATGCTCTAGCCCACCGACTAGAGCCATATGCTTCTATAGCTGAGGTCCCAAGTTCTAAACATGGGTGAGGGATTTATTTCCTCACGACCCGACCCGACCCACGACCCGAACCTGACCCGGCCCATGACCCAACTAGACCCGGCCCAACTCCCGACAAGTCTACCCTGCCATAGCCCTGACCGCCGCAACTGGACCCGGCCCAGACCCGATCCAGACCCGGCCTTGACCGGCGGTCGACCACCGTTGACCGGTGGTCCGGCGGTGGTCAACGGTGGTCCGCCACCGTTGACCGTCGTTGACCGCCGCCGTTGACCGGTGGTCCGGCGGTGTTGACCGTCGTTGACCACCGTTGACCACCGTCGTTGACCACAGTTGACCGGTGGTCCGACGGCGGTTGACCGGCGGGGGTGAAGAGTGAAAATGCCACGTGGCACTACTTAGGTGGTGACACGTGGCCATCTAATGATTGGTGTCAGATGTACAGGTACGAGGTACTGTAGCAGTACGAGGTGGCAGACACGTCAGTACGAGGTACTGTAGCAGTCCGAGGTGTCAGTACGAGGTACTGTAGCGATGACGGCTGGACCAATCAGAGGGTGACATGTGGCACTGGCGTGTGTCAGTCCGAGGTACTGTAGCGTCAGTACGAGGTAGGCGTGTGCAATAATAAGGCGGTTGGTGGGGTGCAAAATGATGAAATTACCCCTAGATCCAGCAATATCATTGGTTGAGTACTTGAAAGGACGAAAATACCCCCACCTACTTGGGCTATAAATAAAGACACGCAGCAGCTGAGATTTGAGTGAATTTTAGTTAGAATTTAGTAGTAGTTTTTAGTGTGTTTTTTTAGTGTAGGTTAGTTTTTTTAGGAGTAGTATAATTTTGTTTTAGCTTATTGTATAAGCTTATTATTTGCTTATTGTAATCAAGATTTTGAGCTTATTAATGAAGATGTTTGAGGTTTGTTTTTTATTTAATGCTTATTATTTTTTTTGATGCTTATTTTTCTTATTTATACTTATTCTTCTACTCTTTCTTTTCTTTTGCTTATTTCTAAATAAGCTCATGCTTATAGCTTATTTTTGGATCCGATCTCTTAAGCTTATATTCTAATAAGCTTCTTCAATAGCTTATTTAGACTAGCTTATTTTATATTGTTTTTGATTTAGAGCTTTTCGAGTGAGCTTATTTTAGCTTATTTTCGAGTGCTTATTTTTCTAGTTTATTGTTTTTAGATCTAATCCTTAAAAATACCCGTCTCTCGTTCACTTGATTGAACACCTTAGTTTCGGGTGGATTAGATCTAAAAATAATAGATCTTATATTTCTAGCTTATTTTTTAGCAATAATTTAGTTTTTTTTTATTCTAGCTTATTTTTCTTAGATCTAAATCCTTAAATATACCCGATCCGAGTTCACTCGATTGAACACCTTAGTTTCGGGTGGATTTAGATCTAAAATTTTTCATCTTTTTATTAGCTTATTTTTGTTCTAACTTTTCATGTCTTATTTCTTATTCCATCCTTCTACATCTAAGGCCGGAGCTTAAGGGTCTTATAAGGTTAATAAATAGATAAAGTTTTGATCTTTATAGTTTTTATGAAAATAATTAGTGGATAAAGTTGACACCTTTATTAGCTAATTAGTAAAGTAAAAGCTTTAAAGTGATAAACTTATTTGTTTATTAAGTTTGTAAGATCGGGTGGTTTTATATCATTGCGGTTCTTCATTCGGTTACCCTTTTTCCCTTTTTAATACTAGTAGTTTAGAATTATTAGCTTAAAATGTTTATGTTTGATCTCATGATTGTTGCTAGTTTATTTGTTATGATTAGTGAGTAGTTTTATTTCATTAGTGCATTTGCCAAGTGTTAGTGATTTGAAATTTAAGTGCGGTTTAAAAAAGGGTTTAAAAAATTAATAGTCATTAGAATTTTCCAATTTACATACCGTCATTTACTTTTAATGCAATTTAAATACTTGTCATTTATTTTAAAAAAACACTTTACTTTACTTGTCATTTAATTTCTTGAAATTTGTTTTCGAAGGATTTTAATTCGTTAAACCTTAAACCCCCGCACTTAAATGAACATTTCACGTCACTTAGCAAGCATTTTCATCATTCATATCTTTTAGATCAATTTTAGTATAATATTGTAAGTTTTTAATCTTAAAATTAATATTAGTTTAAAATAGTTAAATCAAAAGTTTTAGTTTCCCTTTTATTTGCCTTTCCAATTAGTAGATTTTAGAAAAACCAACCCCAAAAAAAACTTAAATGATAATCAAGCTCGATTTACAACTTGAACGTAGATTTCCATTCACTTCTCGTCGAGGAAACGACCCGGGAGGTTTTTGATAATTGCTTTGGTTAAAAGCAATTTTTTAGAACCCGCCAGAAAATACTTACTATACTATTATTGATTATCCTCCTTATTATTATGTATATATATATTATAAATATATGTGTTAATTTGGACGTATCAATTCCCTGTTCGGGTGATTAGCTATCATCGGGAATGAACGTTATAGCATGTCGGATTTGGGATGTTTAGGGTTGAACATATGATCGGGCAGAATAGCAATATTTATTATTGCGAATATAATTGTCGAGCTTTAGTATCATGAGCTTAGGAAAACATAATTGGATTTTGTGATGTCTGCATCTGTTGCATTATCACGGGGAAAGTCTTGCGGTCCTTCATATTATAATTTACTAATCTATGAATTCACCAATAATTTTTTTTGTTGAACGTTTTAAAGCAATGTTTTCAGGTGGTCAATAGGCACGAGGTGCCAGGGATACATTGGTGACACTTTTGGTTATCACGCTAAAGATTTAGAATGTAAAAATATATTTTAGGAAATGTATTGTCAATCTTTGTAATATCAAACACTGAACAAGTAAAGTTGCATGCTTTGTGTAACAAGTCTTTTATCAGTTCCAATGTATCATTTTAAATGACTTTTTGTCGTTCTTATATATCTTGTGCTATTGATCTGAGAAGTAACACGCCCCGGATATCCTTATTCTGTTGCGACCTATTTTGGAGGTGTTACAGATTGGTATCAAGAGCCAAGGTTATAGAGAACCAGGTCGAATGTTTTGTTGGACTATAACCGTTTTCAAACATTGCATTCATAAAAAGGGGTTTTTATAGGACACACTAGTTGTTGCATTAGTTAGTTATACTAAATGCATTCATAATTGTAAACGTGTTTATACTATATTACGTAATTTGCATAAGATCCTAATATAATATACTCATATAAGTTATTTCTGCTAGTCACAGCAGTCATGTCGGCTGATTCTGCAGTTACCTATACTTCTGTTCACTCTGAGGCACGATCATGGAGTATCCCATCTGAGGATCCTTACATGAGACTGCCAGACATTTATGGAGACAGGCATCACGTTTCTCCTGATATGTACCTATCCCATGGAGCTGGAGATACATGTACCAGTGTACATTCTGAGCCTGACACACCTGGGACATTAGTAGCCAGCTGAGGATGAGACCTATAGAGGCCTACATAATTCGGTTCTCGCACCTCCACCACCACCATCCTTTTACCCTACTTAACTACCCCCACGGTACTAGAGCCGCCATGTCTCAGATGAGAGCTGCAGCGCACCTTCACCTATCATCCACTACGTCCCATCAGGGACACCACCATTAGTTACCTTAAGACCACTACCTACACCATCCACTAGCCGCAAAGCTGATATTCCCGAGGCTGACACGCCGCCTCGGAAGAGGCTACTACTTACTGCTCCCAGACCTGGGTGTGAGGTTGGGGAGAGTTCTGCTGCTGCTGCGAGACAGCCAGGACCCACTATGGCCCGTAGGGTCGATTGTAGTTCTATAGACACTGTGGAGACTAGGGTCCGAGATATTGAGAGAAGGATGATGGCCGCCTTAAAGGGTCAACTTGAAGGTCAAGTTTTTACCAGGTAGATGTTCGCAGTAGAGTAAAGTTCAGAGATTTACTCACGACATCGACGATGCCCAGAAAGAGGCTTGGAGGCGATCGATGGATGCGAGTGATCTTGCCCGCGGAGAGGTTATGTCACTGCGCACTACCGTACTGGGTCAGATGTCAGAGATTAGAGAGTTGCATGCTGCTGATCGCAGGAGACAGGCTGTGACTTCAGAGATGCTGAAGGCAGACCATAGGAGATCTGCAGAGATGAGAGAGTTGAGGACAGCTGATCGTACCCGACAGCAGCAGCTTATACAGACATTGACAGTGATGCAGTCATTACAGGGACAGGTGACCACACTACAGGGACAGGTGACAGCACTACAGGGACAGGTTACCGCACTGCAGGGACAGCAGGGACCCGCTGGAGGTCCTGCACAGCCAGAGCTGCCAGAGGAGGCTGGTAGCAGTTCATAGATTAGATCATGTTATGGCTAGTCATTTTGTATATAGCCTACTAAGTATTACGGGTTTAATCCCGGCTAGTAAGGCTTTAGGTTGTTATGTTTATTTTGTAACCTAATCGTTATGATCATTTTGTATCTGAACCATTCATGTATGTTTTCCAATTTATATATGGAATGGTTGTATTATGTCACGTCTGTAATCGAATTTGTTTATGAATGAATGTCGATTTGGTTATATCATTGTTGATTACAATTCAGTTGTATATTTCACTGTGTGATGTGATCTCACTTTATTTATCATGTATATGTCATGTCATGGTTATGATTTTATGAAATCTAACGGGTATTGTATTTTCTTGTGATTGAAGAAAATGGCACCAAAACGAGCCACAAGGTCAACACCGGTCACAACAACCCCAGCCCCAACAGCAACCACCACCACATCGGTCACTAATGCCCAACTTCAGGCAATGATTGACCAAGGTGTCACTGCCGCTTTGGCAGCACGTGATGCAAACAGGAATGGCGATGACAGCCACACTTCGGGAACGGGTGGCAGAAGGACTGAACGCGTTGTTCGAGAATGCACTTACCAAGACTTTATGAAGTGCAAACCTCTATATTTCAAAGGCACTGAGGGAGTTGTTGAATTAACTCAATGGTTCGAAAGGATGGAGACTGTTTTCCGCATAAGCAACTGCTCTGTGGAAAATCAGATTAAGTTTTCCACTTGTACTCTTCTAGCAGGTGCTCTAACATGGTGGAATTCCCATGTTTTGACTGTCAGTCATGATGTTGCATATGCAATGACATGGGCCGATCTGAGAAAGAAAATGACTGACAAGTACTGTCCAAGGAACGAGATGAAAAAGCTCGAGGCCGAATTGTGGAATTTGAAAGTGAAGGGTACTGATGTGATAGGGTACAACCAACGTTTCTAGGAACTAGCACTGCTGTGTGTTAGGATGTTTCCTGAGGAGTCTGACAAGATTGAAAGGTACGTCGGCGGATTGCCCGACATGATCCATGGAAATATTGTAGCATCAAAGCCGAAAACCATGCAAGAGGCTGTTGAAATGGCCACTGAACTAATGGATAAGAAAGTCAGCACCATTGCTGAAAGACAGGCTGAGAACAAAAGGAAGTTTGAAAACACTTCCCGAAACAATCAAAACCAACAACAACAGAACAAGAGACAGAACACTGGCAGGGCTTATACTGCAGGGACTGGTGAAAAGAAGCCATACGGGGGATCCAAACCCCTATGCTCAAAATGCAATTATCACCACGATGGTCCATGTGCTCCAAAATGCCACAAATGCAACAAAGTTGGCCATTTTGCCCGTGACTGTAGGAGTGCGGGAAATGCCAACAATGCTAACAATCAGAGGGGCACTGGGTCAGGCCAGAAATCTACTTGCTTCGAGTGTGGAGTTCAAGGACACTTCAAGAGGGAATGTCCAAAGCTGAAGAACAACAAAAACCGTGGAAATCAAGTTGGTAATGACAGGGCTCCAGCCAAAGTGTATGCAGTGGGACATGCAGGGACAAACCCAGACTCCAACATCGTGACGGGTACGTTCCTTCTCAACAACCGCTATGCTTCTATATTATTTGATACTGGTGCCGATAGGAGTTTTGTGTCTACTGCATTTAGTTCCCAAATGGATATCACGCCATCTACCTTAGATCACTATTATGATGTTGAACTAGCTGATGGGAGAATAATTGGGTTAAACACTATCCTTAGGGGTTGCACATTAAATCTCCTGAACCACCCATTCAACATAAATTTAATGCCCGTAGAACTTGGAAGTTTCGACGCTATAATTGGTATGGATTGGTTGGCAAGGTACCAAGCAATCATAGTGTGTGCCGAGAAGATTGTTCGTATCCCCTAGGGAAATGAAACATTAATTGTTAATGGTGACAGAAGCAACCAGGGACACGAGGCTAGTCTGCACATCATCTCGTACTCCAAAACACAAGAATACATGCTAAAAGGATGTCCAGTCTTTTTGGCACATGTTACTACAAAGGAGGTTGAAGACAAGTCGGAGAAGAAGCAACTTGAGGACGTACCAATAGTTCGAGATTTTCCTGAAGTATTTCCTGAGGACTTGTCGGGTCTTCCTTCGACTCGACAAGTGGAATTTCAAATTGATTTGGTACCTGATGTTGCACTTGTAGCACGGGCACCTTATCGATTGGCACCTTCTTAAATGAAAGAGTTGTTGGAGCAACTAAAAGAACTATCTGACAAAGGCTTTATAAGACCTAGTTCCTCACCCTGGGGAGCTCTGGTCTTGTTTGTCAAGAAGAAAGACGGATCATTCCGAATGTGCATTGATTACCGGGAATTGAATAAACTAACGGTGGAGAACTGTTATCCGCTCCCAAGAATTGATGATTTATTTGATTAGCTTCACGGGTTGAGTGTCTACTCGAAGATCGACCTAAGTTCGGGTTATCACCAACTGAGGGTTCGAGAAAAAGACATTCCGAAGACCGCTTTTAGAACCTATTACGGCCATTATGAATTTCAAGTTATGCCGTTTGGTCTGACAAACGCATCTGCCGTATTCATGGACCTTATGAACCGGGTGTGCAAACCATATTTGGATAAATTCGTAATTGTCTTTATTGATGATATTCTAATATATTTAAAGAACAAGAGGAGCACCTTAAGCTAATCTTAGAATTGCTTAAGAAAGAGGAGTTGTATGCCAAATTTTCCAAGTGTGAATTTTGGATTCCCAAAGTACAGTTCCTTGGTCACGTGATTGATAGTAAGGGCATTCACGTGGATCCCGCCAAGATCGAATCCATTAAAGATTGGGCATCTCTTAAGTCGCCAACTGAGATTCATCAATTTTTAGGTCTTGCTGGGTATTATCAAAAATTTATTGAAGGGTTTTTGAAGAACGCCAAACCGATGACCAAGCTCACCCAGAAGAAGGTGAAGTTTGAGTGGGGTGATAAACAAGAAGCAGCTTTTCAACTATTGAAGCAGAAGTTGTGTAGTGCACCAATCCTGTCCTTACCTGAAGGAAGCGAAGATTTTATCGCTTACTGCGATGCTTCAAAGAAGGGTTTGGGCGTTGTGTTAATGCAAAGAGAAAAGGTGATTGCTTATGCATCACGCCAACTAAAGATTCATGAGAAGAACTATATGACTCATGACTTGGAGCTTGGAGCGGTAGTGTTCGCTCTCAAGATTTGGAGGCACTACCTGTATGGAACCAAGTGCATGGTGTTCACTGATCATAAGAGTCTACAACACATTCTTAATCAGAAAGAGTTGAACATGAGGCAACGCCGTTGGTTGGAGTTGCTCAGTGATTACAATTGTGAGATTCGTTATCACCTGGGAAAGGCAAACGTTGTTGCTGATGCTCTAAGCAGGAAGGAGAGAGATCAACCATTAAGAGTTCGAGCCTTAGTCATGACTATTGGCTTGGATCTTCCCAAACAAATCTTGAATGCTCAGACTGAAGCACGAAAACCAGAGAACATCAAGAACGAAGATGTTGGAGGCATGTTGCTTGAAAATGCTAAGGATCCGGAGAAAGTTAGAAAGGAAAAGTTGGAACCGCGTGCGGATGGAACTCTATGCTTCAATGGCAGGAGTTGGTTACCATGTTATGGCGACTTGAGGACTGTGATTATGCACGAGTCCCACAAGTCAAAATACTCTGTGATCATGCACGAGTCCCACAAGTCAAAATACTCTATTCATCCGGGTTCTGATAAGATGTACCAAGACATGAAGAAGCTATATTGGTGGCCCAATATGAAGGCAAACATCGCCACCTATGTTAGCAAGTGTTTGACATGTGCTAAGGTCAAGGCAGAACATCAAAGGCCATCAGGATTGTTGGTACAACCTGATATACCTCAATGGAAGTGGGGGGGGGGGACAAAAAACCCCAATATCATTTATGGATTTCGTCACGAAGCTTCCTAAGTCGTCACAAGGCCATGACACCATTTGGGTGATTGTTGACCGACTCACTAAGTCCGCAATCTTTGTACCGATGAGAGAGACTGATCCGATGGATAAACTTGCAAGAATGTACCTAAAAGAGGTGGTCACGAGGCATGGAATACCTCTCTCGATTATTTGTAATCGTGAACCTAGGATCGCATCAAATTTCTGAAGGTCACTTCAGAATGCTTTGTGTACTAGTCTTGATATGAGTACTGCGTACCATCCACAAATAGACGGACAAAACGAGAGGACTATTCAAACTCTCGAGGATATGTTGCGTGCTTGTGCAATCGACTTTGGAAAGGGTTGGGTTAACCATTTGTCATTAGTCGAGTTCTCATATAACAATAGCTATCTCGCTAGCATCAAGGCCGCACCATTTGAAGCACTTTACGGTCGAAAGTGTCGTTCATATATTTGTTAGGTCGAGGTTGGAGAAGTTTAACTCACTGGTCCAGAAATAGTGCAAGAAACAACTGATAAGATCGTTCAAATCAAGCAGAGAATGCAAGCTGCTCGCAATCGACAAAAGTGTTACGCGGATTTAAAGCGTAAACCGATGGAATTTCAGGTTGGGGATAAAGTTATGCTTAAAGTTTCGCCTTGGAAAGGGGTCGTACATTTTGGCAAATGGGGGAAGTTGAACCCTAGGTATGTTGGACTGTTCAACCTCTTTTTACCCTGTAAACCCAATTCCACCATGGATACCCACCTTCCCCCTCCTCCACTACCTTTCCCAGCCATAAAGTT
>BQNB010119946.1:0-20724 GCA_026074375.1 Tanacetum coccineum
GCGCCTGCGCGATAGACTTTGGAAATGGTTAGGAAAGACACTTACCGCTAATTGAATTTTCATACAACAATAGCTATCATGCTAGCATTAAAGCTGCCCCATTCGAGGCACTTTATGGTCGTAAGTGTCGATCACCTATTTGTTGGGTCGAGGTTGGAGACGCTCAGCTCACCGGTCCAGAACTTATTCACAAGACAACCGAGAAGATTGTTTAAATCAAGCAAAGAATGCATGTCGCTTGTGATCGCCAGAAGAGTTACGCCGATGTGAGGCATAAACCTTTATAATTTCAAGTTGGCGACCGAGTCATGTTGAAGGTATCACCTTGGAAAGGGGTTATTCGTTTTGGCAAACGGGGAAAGTTGAAACCAAGGTATATCGGACCTTTCAAGGTGTTAGCAAAAGTAGAAACCGTTGCTTACAGACTAGAACTGCCTCAACAACTAAGCAGGGTTCATAGCACGTTTCATGTATCCAATCTAAAGAAGTGTTTATCCGATGAGCCATTGGCAATTCCATTGGATGATATACACATTGATGATAAGCTCCACTTCATTGAAGAACCAGTGGAAATTATGGATCGTAAAGTCAAGCGGTTAAAGCAAAGCCGAATCCCCATTATCAAAGTTCGATGGAACTCTAGGAGAGGTCCTGAGTTTACATGGGAACGTGAAGATCAATTCCGAAAGAAATATCCATATCTCTTCACAAAAGCCGCACCCTTGACAAGTGCCGTATCTTGAGCCTTGCGGACAAGGCTCCTTTAACGGGGGAAGACTGTAACATCCCGTTATTTCAGGTCATTTTATGACTCAATTATTGCCATTATTTATTTTTATGGTTTTACGCGTTCGCTTTTAATTTTTATCGTTTACTTAAATAGCGTAAACTAAAAATAAACATTCAACGTAAACAAACATCAAACAAGTAAAAGTTTACGTCAAGCAAGTGTTATATAACTATTACGAGGATAATTTATAACTTTTCATATTATATTTTTATTGGTTACGTAAAACGTTTAGGTTTCGCGTATGAGCTTTCGTGCATGCATGTAAACTATATCACCTTTACCAATACCCATATTACTTATACACTATCAAAATTTAATCATTTCTTTCCTTTTAACTTAAATAAATCAGCCCATGTATTATTTATACACAAATACTACTTAATATATATACTACAAGATATTTTTAAGCAAGTTGCAATGAATGACCAAATTTTTCCTACTTGCCTTACACCCTCTTACAAATCACGACTCTTGTAGCCTAAATCACTCTCCCAAGTGTGCCTTGGTCCCTTTGAGAGTTCATTTCATGACCATATTAGTTGCCACTTAACCAAACTAAGGAAAACACCTAGTTACCTCTTCAAATCTTTCCTATAAATAGAACCCTAACTCACCTTCATTTTTCTAACAAAAACAAAAGCTACTCACTCTTTTATCTCCTTCCACTATCCATGAAATAGCAGCAACAAAGATTGTGGGAGCAAGGTTTTGGGTATTAGTTATTTTGGAAGCTTGGGTATTGATAAAATACGGGCTTTTCTAGTTAGATTTTCGAGTTTATATTTCACTTATCATCTCCATCTTCAAGTAAGCTTATACCACACTTATTCATACTCAAATTCACTTTACATATCATTTTTTTAGGTAAAGGGTTTCCCCGGTAAATGTATTACACCAAAAAAAGTTGAAGTACAAAAGGTGTAGGTGAAGTCCTACAACCCAGCCCGTTACATGGGCAAACAAAATAAGATTGACATGCCAATCTCAAGAAAACCACGCAACAAAAAGCGCGACTAACCAAAACACAACATAAGAAAGACACACCTATCTTATGCTAAACAAACAAGACAAATTTATTGACTACTGCGAACTTTCAACCGGATATCAAATTTGTCACCTTCTGGAAATATATGTTCATCCACTTCTTCATCAGACTCGAGATCTTCATTCTGAGTATCCGTGGAGCTGAATGCTCCACATTTAGCCCCAACGTCCATATTAGCATCATCCGTATCATCTTTATCAAAATAGTGAATCTTCGGTTGTGGAAAAAAAACTAAATTCTTTTTCTTCACCCTACTAGACACTCCAATATTAGGGTCTTTAACCCCTTTACAAGATATGGGTTTCTGACTCCCACTAATATCCTCCTCACTCAAGGTATTTAAAGCATCAAATGGATTCAAAGTAGGCTTCAAAGAATCAGACTTACCTTGGGCAGCTTGCGAGGCCTGTTTAGGCTGATAATCCTTAAGTTGTGGCTTGTTAAACTGAATATTTCTCGCTTTAGGCTGTTGATCAACCTTTCTTCCTTTGTTCTTCTTCCTTTTTACCTCTGTAAAACCATCAGAATGATCAGCCTTTGTTGTAGCATTAGGATCTGATATACTCACATTTTTAGGACAAGTGTCGTGTGAATGACCAAAAACTTTACAATCCCTACAATAAGGTGGCTTCCACTCATATTCCACGCTTATAACTTCCCTTGTATAACCTTCCCCATCCTCATTCGAAACAGCCATACTTACTTCCATTTTAAGATCTGTACCCGCACTTATTTCAACAAGAGCTAGGGCATAGCTAATACGACCCCATGGATCATTACACATATAACTTGTAAATGCCTCCAACATTATAGGTTTCCCAACTTGCGTAGCTATCAAACTCAAGCCATCCTCTGAATAGGCAACTAGAGGAATCTTACATAATTTTATCCATACCAAAACCTTTGTAACTTCCTTTGGTGTCATTGAAACATAAGGTGACCACTTAGAAAGAATGATAGGAGAGTTGCGTATCATCTACGGGCCACGTTCAAGGACCTTTTCCAAACCAACTTTTGAAGCAAACATAAAAAGAAAAACTCCATTGTCGCTTTTCATTACGTTTTGCAAGCCAAATTGTCCCCACGTATTAGTGACGTAGTTTTGAACAATGGGAAAAGCTATGCTTTTACCAACAAAACAACCAACTAGCGAGTTCGCATATCTGTTGGAAACACTATCAATAGCAGATTTGGGAAGAACAATATCATGGTTAGCCACCCGTTCCTCATTAACAAATGGCCTGAAGTTAACCCTCGATTTCATTTGTTTTGTTTCAATTTGAGTATATTCTCTATGGTAACCCCACCACTACTCCTCACTTTAGTACTTCCCTTAACCCCTTTCGGTTCAATCGTAGCCTCAAACCAACCAGATTGATTCGGATCAGCAGCAGTACCTACAGCAGCCTCAACAGGTTAATTTCTATCAGCAAAATATGTCCGCACACATCCATCCTTACCAGGAACATTAGATGATTCCTTTGGCTTCTTCAAAATTGACTTTAAAGGTCTACCATCAACCACATAAACCCTAGGATCAATATTGTTTCCAACAGACCCCGATATTTCCATACTCTCTATTATTACACCACAACCACAAGAATACCATGAAACCCACAGATTAGTAACATAAAAATGAACCCTAATTAGGGTTCTGACGTGCAACACAAAAAACTAACCAACATCCATGTAGATAACAACCCAATGTTAAGATGAATCTAATACGCAACGATTAATAACAGGAGCCAAAAATAATTTAAAGATTAAAGCACCAGCAAATCGAGATGCAAAAATAAGGAAACCCTAATAAGAAACCGATACCAACACTCAATCGTAAACCAGTAACAATTACCAAAAAACAATAATCAAACCCAACCAATAACATACGTTGTAATAGATCAGATAAAAAGGATCGTATTTAGGGTTTAAAGCCGCCAAAACACAAACCCTAATCAACTGAATCTAAAACAATAATGAAATAAGAATGGATATAGATTATAAACGTTGATAATCCTTACTAAAGGCACGAATTGAGATGGTATAGAAGAAGATTTAGAATCGATTAGGGTTGGCCTCTATTTTTCACCCACACATAGAGAGAGAAACTAGGTTATTAATACACTTTGAATTTTAGTACTTTACATATCATATAGCATCCATCTTATATCACCTATGCAATGTTGGTACTTAAAAACACTTGATTTTCAAATGAAAAATGCAACTATCTGATGTATGCACCTTTTTTGTGTAAAAACTAACTTAAAATATATTTCTAACTTAAAACCTTGTTACTACACTTCATTTTAAAGCCACCTAGATGTTATGTCTAAAACCTAGACCCAACGGTAATAGTCTCGTAGCTTAATTCTTAATATCAAAAGATTTGGAAGAATGATAATAATGGCAAAATGGGTGACTTTGAGGCTAACCATGACTATTCTAGGCTGGGTTTGAGGGTCGGGGCAGTATTGTAACTTGTAGAGGACACTATGACGTGAATGTAGCAATTTGAATCACTAAAAACGGATGTCGGATGTGTAAGATACGACTAAATGAAAATCTGTAAAATTTTAAGTAAAGCTGTCAAAAATTTCTAAATGTCATTGGTAGCATACTTTGAGCTGAAATTCAAGGTCTTTAATTATAGAATTAGGTTTTGTGATAGTTGATGTTTTTATAGTCGACCTCGGTGGCTTTCCACAGCCTATGGAATCACCCGAAAAGGTGTTGATATGAGAAAGTTATGTTCTTCGAAAACTCTGACCTCGCGTCTATTTCATGCCAAAATAACCTAAATTTTTGCAAAGTCTCGGATCAGCCCAAATCTTCGCGACCAGCCTAATTGGACACTGTTTTCAAGGCAGTTAATGTCCGAGTTGGTTGAAATGATAAACTGGCTTTTTAAAGTACATAAGTTCTAGTTTTCAGAAACTCTGGACTTGCATTTTTAAGATCTATAATGAAAGAGCTACTATTTGATCAAGTAGGTAACTCGTAAATATTTGGAGCTTTTGAAAACGTAAAAATAAATATTATACTTTTCCGAAATCCACGTTTTAGCTTGTAAAACTTAAACGTAACTGTGTACGGGTGATATAGGACTGATATTATGCATTTGCATCATTGCACGCTAGTTTCCATTATATTAAAAGCATATTACTTATTTAGGTGACGATTAGAGTTTTCGTGCATCGTTTTTCGTGCTTACTTTTCCATTGACGATATTACTATTTGCTTAAGGTGAGTTCATAGCCCCGCTTTTATACACTTATAATGATTTGCAATTTTAGGGTGAGAAACATGCATTGTTTTATAATTGGACGCAAGTACACTTTAATCAAAATTATGAGTTTGCCTAAGTAGCTATAACCCACTATTGCCCATGAATCATGAACTGTTAATTACTGGATTATAAGCGCGAATGTTATGAATAGATCTATTTGGGATTGACATCCCCGTGCGGGTGAGTAGTGCTCACTAGTTTCGGAGGTACCGAAATGACGAATGTATACCATGTCAGAACAATTTGGATGTTACGGGCTGAACATCTACACGGGCACATTATGTGCATTAATTTGCATACACATATGTTGTAGCTTCAATGTCATGAGCTTAGTGCATTTCGTAATTACTTTTGTGATACTGTATTTGTTACTTTATCATACACTTGGAAATCTTGCAGTCATACTTTATACATTACTTAAACCTGTGAATTCATCAACTTTATGTTAACGTTTTAAAGCATGTTTTTCTCAGGCCAATAAGGTACGAGACAAGGATACATTGGTGGTCGTATTTTGGATGTCATTGCATAAAGATTTAGAAGCATTACATTTTAGGGATTTTGTTATGTTTTATAATCTTTACATTTACAAGTGAACATGTTAAGCCGTTATGCTTTTGTAACAAACAATTTTAGTTATTCCAATGTATCAGTTTTCAAACGACTCATATAGAGGTCGTTCTCATATCTTGTGCTATTGATCTATGAAGTAATGCTCCCGGATACTTATTCCGCTGCGACCCTATTTGGGGGTGTTACAGGTGTGGCTTGCCTAGCTAGCAAGTCATACTTGTTTTTGTGGAACCAAACTGCGTTCTAAGGTTATAAATGCTTTGTGGAACCAAATATACGTTCTAATTGTTACTTGAAAACTTTATGAATTCACTCAATGTTTTGTTGATGTTTTTAAGCATGTATCTCAGGTTTAGGTGCTTGTGATGGCTTGGATGGGACGGAATGCGAATATCAAGGATTGGAACTCGGTGAAATTTTTTACATTCGATAATGTAATTTTTGTTAGCTAATAAGGCCTATAGGCCCGGTCCACTTGTTTAGGCCCGTTTAGTTATTAGGGATAGGTTAGTTTATTTTCTATATAATGTATTGTAATCTTCTTTGTTTAATGAATCTGATCAATATATTTTCAGTATTCCCTATTTGATTTCTACATGGTATCAAGAGCTAGATTAAAGATGAAGAAAAAGAAAAAAAAGTTTTGTTTGTTCGTGATTTTGTCGTCGTAGTCTGCAGGTTTGGTGTTTAAGTTAGGGTATATTAATTGTTGAATCGGCAACCTTTAATTTGATGGTGTAATTAATGAGACAGTGTATATTAAAAAGTTATGTCATCGCAAATTGACAGTTATGGTATGCATTTTAATTGAATGTTTGTTTTTATTATTTCATTGCACATTGGGTGGATCATGACCCCAAATGTTTCAATTAGTTATAATATTGGATCAAAGCAATTGTCAGCTTTAACTCACGTGAGGATATAACATTTTGGAATTTAGTATTAGTTTATGTATTAAATATAGGGATTTGTTTATGTATTGAATACGGCCGCGGTAAACTTAATATGGTATAAAGTAGTTTGGGAATTATTCTTCCGGATCTGTTGTTTGATTCGACTTATGTACCGATGATTTGTTTATTGGAGTTAAGTTAATAGTCTCGTTCGTCGTATGGATATTTGGAGTATTGTTGGTCGATTTGATTTGATTTTATATTGTCATCGGCTTCGACATTAGTATTGGCGTCGGCATTGGTATTGGTGATGTTTGTTAGTAAATTAGGTTTTGCACTGGTATTGGCATTGACATCAGTTTTGTGTTAGGAATGGTGATGTTATAGTCTTAACTAATCTGACTATGTCTTGAGTAGTTATGTGTAGCATCTCCGGCATCAACAGATGTGTTTGGTTGTTTAGTTACATGTCTGCTTTACAGATTGCAGATGTGTTTGGTTTCACATGGTTCTGCATGGTTACATGTCTGCTTTACAGATTGCAGATGTGTTTGGTTGCCGGGTTACACACCTCTGCTTTACAGATTGCAGATGTGTTTGGTTCTAGTTTTGCTCGAGTTTGTATGCACCTGTTTGGATTGCTTCGGATTGAGACTTCGTCTAGCACCGAGTCTGCACTCTGGGACGCTCCGCTTTATGTTTGTTTTTCAGTTTTTCTTTATTTTATGTTTGGAAAACTCTCAATGTTCATCGCTGCTGCATTATGAGTTTGAGAGGGGATGTTAGCTAATAAGGCCTATAGGCCCGGTCCACTTGTTTAGGCCCGTTTAGTTATTAGGGTTAGGTTAGTTTATTTTCTATATAATGTATTGTAATCTTCTTTGTTTAATGAATCTGATCAATATATTTTCAGTATTCACTCTTTGATTTCTATATTTTTTAGAAAACGAGTCGTGTTATGACTCATTTGAAATATATTTTCTAAACTAGTTTGGGACCTTGTAACTCTGATATTCTTTTTAAATAAATCGAATGTGATTTTGTTTTATGAACGTCACTTTTGAAGTCATTTAATGTGACTCGTGTGCATGTATTATGGAGTAGCACCACAAAGTGATATTTCGCTACGTTGTAAATTTGGGAGTGTTACATCGTAAGGGTCTATTAGAGTGAAAAATGTATGTCGAATATATGGGGGAACGTTAAACGCATTCGGAAACAACACAACTCTAAAAATAGTTTAACGGATTCGAAAACAACACAACTTTAAAAATGGAATACTTCATGTGCGTTTATACATGAAGTGTCAAGATTATTTGAATGATAATTATCATAAGGGTCCATTATAATAAAAAATGTATGTCGAATATATGGGGTAACGTTAAATGCATTCGGAAATAACACAACTCTAGAAATGGTTAAATAGATTCGAAAACAACACAACTCTAAAAATACAATACTTCATGTGCGTTTATACACAAACTATCAAGATTATATGAATGATAATCATCGTAAGGGTCCATTATAGTGAAAAATGCATGTCAAATATACGGGGAATGTTAAACGCATTCGGAAACAACACAACTCTAGAAATGGTGTAACGAATTCGAAAACAACACAACTCTAAAAATTCAATACTTCATGTGCGTTTATACATGAAGTATAAATATTATATGTATGATAATCTTCGTAAGGGTCCATTATAGTGAAAAATGTATGTCGAATATATGGAGGAACGTTAAACGCATTCAGAAACAACACAACTCTAAAAATGGTTAAACAGATTTGGAAACAACACAACTCAAAAAATGCAATCCTTCATGTGTGTTTATACATGAAGTATCAAGATTATATAAATGATAATCATCGTAAGGGTCCATTATAGTGAAAAATGTATGTCGAATATATAAGGGAACGTTAAACGCATTCGGAAACAACACAACTCTTGAAATGGTTAAACGGATTTGAAAACAACACAACTTTAAAAATGCAATACTTCATGTGCATTTATACATGAAGTATCAAGATTATATGAATTATAATCATCGTAAGGGTCCATTAGAGTGAAAAATGTATGTGGAATATATGGGGGAACGTTAAACGCATTCGGAAATAGCACAACTCTAGAAATGGTTAAACGGATTCGGAAACAACACATCTCTAAAAATATAATACTTCATGTGCGTTTATAAATGAAGTATCAAGATTATATGAATGATAATCATCGTAAAGGTCTACTATAGTGAAAAATGTATGTTGAATATAAACCCATTAAAAAACAACACAACTCTAGAAATGGTTAAACGGATTCTGAAACAACACAACTCTAAAAATGCAATACTTCATGTGCGTTTATACATGAAGTATCAAGACTATATGAATGATAATCATCGTAAGGGTCTATTATAGTGAAAAATGTATGTCGAATAAATGGGGGAATGTTAAACGAATCTGAAAACAACACAACTCTAGAAATGGTTAAACGGATTCGAAAAAAACACAACTCTAAAAATGCAATACTTCATGTGTGTTTATACATGAAGTATCAAGATTATATGAATGATAATCATCATAAGGGTCCATTATAGTGAAAAATGTATGTCGAATATATGGGGGAACGTTAAACGCATACGGAAACAACACAACTCTAGAAATGGTTAAACGGATTCGAAAACAACACAACTCTAAAAATGCAATACTTCATGTGCGTTTATACATGAAGTATCAAGATTATATGAATGATAATCATCGTAAGGGTCCATTAGAGTGAAAAATGTATGTCGAATATATGGGGGAATGTTAAACGCATTATGAAATATCATAACTCTAAAAATGGTTTAACGGATTCGAAAACAACACATCTTTAAAAATGCAATACTTCATGTGCAAACATAAATGAAGTATCAAGATTATATGAATGATAATCATCGTAAGGGTCCATTATAGTGAAAAAATGTATGCCGAATATATGGGGGAACGTTTAATGCATTCGGAACCAACACAACTCTAGAAATGGTTAAACGGACTCAAAAACAACACAACTCTAAAAATACAATACTTCATGTGCGTTTATACATGAAGTATCAAGATTATATGAATAATAATCATTGTAAGGGTCCATTATAGTGAAAAAGTATGTCAAATATATGAGGGAACGTTAAACTCATTCAGAAACAACACAACTCTAGAAATGGTGTAACGAAATCGAAAACAACACAACTCTAAAAATGCAATACTTCATGCGCGTTTATACATGAAGTAACAATATTATAGGAATGATAATCTTCGTAAGGGTCCATTATATTGAAAAATGTATGTCGAATATATGGGGGAACGTTAAACGCATTCAGAAACAACAAAACTCTAAAAATGGTTAAAAGGATTCAGAAACAACACAACTCTAAAAATGCAATACTTCATGTCTGTTTATACATGAAGTATCAAGATTATATAAATGATAATCATCGTAAGTGTCTATTATACTGAAAAATGTATGTTGAATATATGGGGGAACGTTAAACGCATTCAGAAACAACACAACTCTAGAAATGGTTATACGGATTCGAAAACAACACAACTCTAAAAATGCAATACTTCATGTGCGTTTATACATGAAGTATCAAGATTATATGAATGATAATCATCGTAAGGGTCCATTAGAGTAAAAAATGTATGTCGAGTATATGGGGGAACGTTAAACGCATTCGGAAATAGCACAACTCTAGGGATGGTTAAACGGAAACGGATTCAGAAACAACACAACTCTAAAAATATAATACTTCATGTGCATTTATAAATGAAGTATCAAGATTACATGAATGATAATCATAGTAAAGGTCCACTATAGTGAAAAATGTATGTCGAATATATGGGAGAACGTTAAATGCATTAAAAAACAACACAACTCTAGAAATGGTTAAACGGATTCGGAAACAACACAACTCTAAAAATGCAATACTTCATGTGCATTTATACATGAAGTATTGATTCGTTAATAATATATATATATATATATATATAATATAGGCAAACTATCAACCCAATACCCTTGACCAGGGATTGGTTAATAATTTACAAAATAAAATATATATGTAACCGGAAGTATGATTCCCGGGTCGTTATGTCCCAACGAGGCTTGAATGGAAAATCGAATGACGAATTGATGATCGGTGTTTGAATATGACTAAATTATGATTGGTTATCTATTACTACAAGTTAAAAAATGCAAAAACGAATAAATTAAACCTAAAAACGAGAGCTAGAACAATTTTAAACTAAAACGTAGACGAAAATGTGAAAACGCGAGGGGTAAAAACCTAAATTTTGCAATTTAAACCCTAGAACAATTTTTCCTTTTCAAATGTGTTCTAAATGACAAATAATTAAGTTTAAAAAAAACTAGGTCAAAAACGGAGTTCGTTTGGACCAAAAACGAGTCAAGACAAGAACGGGAACGAATCCCGTTCTTTAAAAAGTGAAATTTTGAGAAAATGACCCTATGAAAAATTTAACAATTTTCCTAGAAACTATATGAATAAAGAAAATTTTTAAAAAAAAGTTTATATTTTTCTGATTTTTATTTTATTTTTTTATGATTTTTTAAAGTTTTTAAACAAAATAAATTATAAAAAATACTAAATGTTTACAAAAAATTCTAGAAAAATTACACAAAATAGCTAAAAGTATGATAGTCCTATGAAAAATATAAAAACTTACACAGCTTATCAAATAAGCTGTGTAATAAGCAAAAAGTAGGCTGAAAGCTTAAAACCCAAAACACCCTTAAATATTAAGCCTGACAAACCTCTACCGGATGAGCTATTGTAGCACAGCGGTAAAGGCTTTGGGGGGTTTATAAGGGTTGAGGGCTTTGAAGTCCCGGGTTCGAGTCTTGCTCACCCGGGACTTTGGCCTTCCCCTTTATATTTTTTTTTCAATTTTTTTTTACAAACTTACAAAGGACTTATAAATAAGCAATTTTTATAACTACAAGTTTTTACAAAAGCTTATAAATAAGCTCGAAAAAGCACTTGAAATCAACAGTTTACCCTTTTTTAACTAAGACTTATAATTTTTTTAAAACTAAATAAGCTCAAATAAGCTACAACTATACTAATGGGGCCAAAAATTGCTTAAGGCCAACCTAATAAGCATAAATGAACAGATTAAAATCAAAACTAAGCAAAGAACAAGCTAATAAGGCTAAATAAGGTAGAAATGCTTGGAATAGCTTAAACACTTAGAAATTTAAACTAAGTACTCAAATAAGTTACAATAAGCTCTAAACAAAGCTAACTAAGGAAAATTTAACCTAAACTAACCTAATAAGCTAAAGCAACCAAATATAAGCCAGTTAAAACCAACAAATAAGCAGAATAAGCAAATTAAGCCAAAGGGGTTTGGCTACAGGCCAAACAGGCCCTTGGGGCACTTTTAGGGCTTATTTTTAAGCCCTTAAAGTGGATGCCAAAGGCTGGGCTTATAGGGGCTAGAAGCACACCCTATAAGCTCTCTAAAAATGCTAATTGGGGAGAAAATGATAAGCTTAAGGACAGCTTAAAGGTGCTGTCAAAACAGGCTTTAGCACCAGGGGAGCCTTTTTGGCAGATTTGAAAATAAGCTCTAAAAAGCTCAAAATAAGCTAAATTTCCTAAAAAGCTTTCTAAACTAATTTAATGATCCTAATGCAATAATGAATAAGCAAAATCCATGAGCATTAAGCAACAAAGACCAAAATAAGCCAACTCCTGGGACTGTTGGACAAACAGTCAAGGAACCAACTTAGGGCTTAATTTTAAGCCCCAAGATGTGTTCTAAAATCAAAGTGGGTCCCACAAACCTGCTTAATGACCTATAAGCTCTAAGAAAATGCACTTAGTTTGGATTTTAAAACAAATATAAGCTCTAAAAAGTGCTTATAAAGATGGCTGTCTGGTCTTTTTGTATATTCAAAGGAAAAAGTGCTAAACTGAGGGCTTATCAATAAGTCCTCAAATAAGCTTCAAAGTGAAAGTGGACTCCAAACAGATTTGAAAATGCCTAAAATAGGCTTATGCTCAAAAGTTAAACTTCTAAAAATGATTTCAACAAGCTGATTTTTGCATTTCATAAAGGAGATTTTGGCACTTTATGCAGGTTATTGGTAAAAACCACAAATGCAGCCAACCAAAACTCAAACTCAATGCACACAAACACTTAAAAATAACATACAATTAAGTCCTAATAAACACTTTAAGCCAAAACTAAAAAATAAGCTATTCTAACAACTTATAAATAAGCTATATTAAGGGCACTTACCAAAGCCTTAGCTCTAAACAAGGCTACTACTGCTCATTAGAGCTTAATCATCAAAGCTCTAGCTTGTGCTTAACAAGCTAGTGAGTCCATAAGCCCATCCATATCCGGCTTATCATCCATAAAATAAGCTGTGGTATTTATTTGGGTGATTTTTTTTATTTTTACTTAACTAATTAACTTTTTTGGTGGCTTTATAAAAATATCTTATAAATAAGCTATATTAAGAGCTATTTGAACACACTTAAACACAATTAAATAAGTTAAGACTTGGAATTAAAAGTTTGGATTTTTAACTTTAAATACCTCAAATTCTCATTAAACTTGAAATTGATTACAAAGCTGAAAGTAAAAGCTGAAATGACTTAAATAAATAACAATGAAAGTAAAATTAAGCTAAGTTATACTACAATAAGCTAAGACTTCATACAATGCTACATTGGGGTCCTATTTATAGCCAAATATCTTCTCTCTTGGTCTTGCAGCTGTGCTTTCCTTGTGAGAGCTTCAAAGGGTGTGTTAGTTGTGTGAGAGGCTTGACAAAAGCTAATCTCAGCCCTTGAAATCATCTTGTGCTTCTTTTGAGTCATCTAAGCCATCGAACTTGCTTGGAAAATGGTGAGATTGCCAACTTGGCAATCTTATATGGCTGAGAGGGTTTAGTGGAGTGAAGGGGAAGGGTTTAACCATGGGTAATTAGGGGTTGTAGGGTAAAAGGTGGGAGAAGAACCCGTGAGCTTATCTTGGGTTTTGAAAGGCGGGAAAAGTGGTTTTAAAGGTATCAGGGTACAACTTTGGTTAGATGGCAACAATGGTCCCTCAACCATATAGTTTCATTTGCAAAATTCATCTTTGTGGTGATATGAGTTTGGGGATTTGGCAAGAATGCCCCCTCAACTCATATAGGTGACTTGCAAAGTCAGTCCTTGTGTGTTATAACTTTAAGGGGTTGGCAGAATTGCCCCCTTAAGTTATATTTCCCTAAAATTGCATTTCCACCCCTTGAGTCTTTTATCCTTTTCTTATAACTTTGAGAATTGGCAAGTGTGGTCCCTCAAGTCGTCTTTTCTGCTTTAGTTTCTCGGAGTTGACTCTGACTTTGTCGGGGTTGACTTTGACGTTGACTGTTTGACATTTCTGTTGACTTTTTGACTTGGTTGACTTTCTGGCTTTGATTTGGCTTTGTCTTTGGACACTTTTCCATTCCGTGCTTGGTTTGGTCGTTTTTGGCTTTGTTTTTCGTCCTTTTGTGTGATATAACTTTCTTGCACAATACAAATGCAAAACAAACATATATTTGGCAGTTTTTGGTCATTTAAGTCCATTTTTAATGGAAAAAGGTATGTGTAATTAAGCACATACCAAGTATCAAGACTATATGAATGATAATCATCGTAAGGGTCCATTATAGTGAAAAATGTATGTCGAATATATTGGGGAATGTTAAACGAATATGGAAACAACACAACTCTAGAAATGGTTAAACGGATTCTAAAAAACACAACTCTAAAAATGCAATACTCCATGTGTGTTTATACATGAAGTATCAAGATTATATGAATGATAATCATCGTAAGGGTCCATTATAGTGAAAAATATATGTCGAATATGTGGGGGAACTTTAAACGCATACGGAAACAACACAACTCTAGAAATGGTTAAACGGATTCAGAAACAACACAACTCTAAAAATGCAATACTTCATGTGCGTTTATACATGAAGTATCAAGATTATATGAATGATAATCGACGTAAGGGTCCATTATAGTGAAAAATGTATGTCGAATATATGGGGAACGTTAAACGCATTAGGAAACATCACAACTCTAAAAATGGTTTAACGAATTCGAAAACAACACAACTTTAAAAATGCAATACTTCATGTGGGTTTATACATGAAGTATCAAGATTATATGAATAATAATCATCGTAAGGGTCCATTATAGTGAAAAAATGTATGTCGAATATATGGGGGAATGTTAAATGCATTCAGAAACAACACAACTCTAGAAATGGTTAAACGGATTCGAAAAAAACACATCTCTAAAAATACAATACTTCATGTGCATTTATACATGAAGTATCAAGATTATATGAATGATAATCATCGTAAGGGTCCATCATAGTGAAAAAATGTATGTCGAATATATAGGGGAACGTTAAATGCATTCAGAAACAATACAACTCTAGAAATGGTTAAACGGATTCGAAAACAACACAACTCTAAAAATACAATACTTCATGTGCGTTTATACATGAAGTATCAAGATTATATGAATGATAATCATTGTAAGGGTCCATTATAGTGAAATATGTATGTTAAACGCATTCGGAAACAACACAACTCTAGAAATGGTTTAACGGATTCGAAAACAACACAACTTTAAAAATACAATACTTCATGTGCGTTTATACATGAAGTATCAAGATTATATAAAGGATAATCATCGTAAGGGTCCATTATAGTGAAAAAATGTATGTCAAATATATGTGGGGACGTTAAATGCATTCGGAAACAACACAACTCATGGCACTCTAACGGTCCTTTATGCAGAGTCATTAGCAATGATATGGTTAAATCTAGTAGTTTTGATCTAAAGGCTAAGGTTGCGGATTTTGTTGGTGATAATGGATGGAAATAGCCTAGTAGATGGAAGGATAGACTCAAAGATTTGTTGGATGTTCCAGTTCCTGTGTTAGACCATGATCGTGATGACATGGCCTTATGGTTTAACAAGCATAACGAGGAAGTCCGATTTAGTGTGAAAGAGGCATGGAGGGTTCTTAGAACTGATGTTCCTAAAGTATTATGGTGTAAGCATGTTTGGTTCTCCTAGTGTATTCCGAGACATTCGCTTATTCTTTGGATGGCAATTAAGGGAAGATTGAAAACTCAGGATAGAATTTCTAGATGGTTTAATGCTGTTAACATGTTGTGTCCCTTCTGTAAAAAAGAAAAAGATTCTTACAGCCATCTCTTCTTTGATTGTGATTTTGCTCAGGGTGTTTGGAACAGGCTTAAAGTTATGAGCAAACTTGATGATATTTCCCGTGTTTGGGCTCAAATTATCTCTGATATTACTATTAGGAAGGCAAATAATTCTATATGGAGTATAATACAAAGACTTGTTCTTGGGGCAGCGGTTTATTTTATATGGCAAGAGCGTAACTTCAGATTGTTTCGAGGATCTATAAGGTCTGCTGAGATGGTTACTAGTATGATTATTGATACTGTGAGGCTTAGACTTCTTGGTTTGAAGATTAAGCATTCTTGTAAAGTGTTAAAAGCGGACGTGATATGGAATTTACCTTGGAAATCTATTTTGGGTGATGGGGCCAGAAGTAAGGATGATGGTCTTAATGATGGAATTACGCGATAGAGGGGATTGGTGGGGTTTGCATAAGCTAACATTTAGCTTGTGGCAGTTTTGGAGGTTTGGTCGGGACCATTGGGAGTGGGTGCGGGTTTTTATTGCTAACTATTTCTATGCAGGTACATTTGGAAGCTCAAATTCTTTTGGCATTATGGATATTAGCATAGGGATGACGTCTTCTTTTTTCCGTCCCTATGCTTGTGATCACCCTGTGGTGATCACAATGAGTGATTGGGTGGGGTTTCATCATGGGGGGGGGGGGGGTGGGGGGACAGGACATTAGTACTAATGAGTAGGCATAATCTTTATGGCTATAACAAGTACATTGAGTCGTAAGATTTTGTGAGGTCGATTGGTGGTTAGGGATTTATCAACATATGGGTTGGTGATATAAGGGAGTGCATGGTAGTTTGTTCATACGGTTCGGTTATGACGCATAGGTTTGGGAGCCATAAGGGGGGTAGGCTTGTTGTTAATGTTTTGGGTGAGTTATGGTATACTTGCCTGCTTTGGAAGAGGTTTGAGTTGCTTAGGATTCATTGGTTCTAAGTTACTTTTAGTTTCTTAAACTGCCTAAGTTTGCTTCATCCTCTGACTTGGTTTTTCTTATTTGGTTTCTTGGAAACTGCTGGTATAAGGGTGGGTAGGTTATGCTCAGACAAGGGGCAATTTCATTGTCCTTCCTTTTTTGACTTCTAGTTTATCCTGGGCAGTTCTTGGGAGGGGTGTAAGCCTAGCTTAGATGTCTCCTTTTGGACTGTAAGGCTAAGTTGGTGTCATGCTTGTCTCTTTACTATAATTCTTCAGGTTGGTTGTTTTTTGTTTATGGTTAGGATTGGTCTCGGTATACTTGGTTGCACTCAAAGTATACTATTGAGATTTAGAATGCTCCTTTTTAGCATTTTTTGGTTTTGGGTTTGTCTTTTGAACCATTGGTATAGTTTATTGGGTGTTTGGGAATACACCAACTGGGTTAGGTTTTGGGCAGCTCTCATTTTTGGTGATATAAGGTATTGGTGCTACATTTGATCTCATATAAGATATGGTTCTGTTGCTAATGGTAATTCTATTTATTGGGTTCTTGGGAATTGGGGTTCTAGGTATTTTGGCAAAGGTCTAGGTTCTGGTTATGTTGGTCATGGGTCTGCTATTTTCAGCCATGGTTTTGATTATTTTAGAGTTTCTACTACTGGTTTTTGGGAGTGCAATACAATCTACATCATTGATAAAGGGTGTAGTAAGCTTGGGACTGATTTTGCTTCTTCAGTAAGGATTTCTTTCTCAAGTTTGGTTCAATTCTGCTGAACATTGAAGAATTGCAAGATATATGTACATGCAGGTTGGAATTTTTGGTTCAGCCTGGATATTTTAGTTCGCATGCTGTTATCAAGTTTTACAAATAATAAAGGAAAGCATGTTGTATCTATAAAGTTAAGTCTTTCCTGCTTAGAGTCATAAGTTTTTTAAAGAAAGATACTTGTACAAGTTATGAGTTCAAGTATAGATATTACAGGAATAGTTAGTATGGTTTTAGTAGTATTAGTTTTTTGTATAAAGGATGAGAAATATCCCATGCTATGGTTTGTTTCCAAGTCAAGGTCTTTCTTGGTGGGGGTTTGTCCCACTTAGAAATTTCTTGGGTTTTTGTTGTAAATAGCTCCTCATTTAAATATATTTATTTTACCTTCGCAAAAAACGTTAGAAATGGTAAAACAGATTTGAAAACAACACAACTCTAAAAATGCAATACTTCATGTGCGTTTATACATAAAGTATCAAGATTATATGAATGATAATCATCGTAAGGGTCCATTATAGTGAAAAATGTATGTCGAATATATGGGGGAACGTTAAACGCATTCGGAAACAACACAACTTTGGAAATGGTTAAACGGATTCAGAAACAATACAACTTTAAAAATACAATACTTTATGTGGTTTATACATGAAGTATCAGGATTATATGAATGATAATCATCGTAAGGGTCCATTATGGTGAAAAATGTATGTCGAATATATGGGGGAACGTTAAACGCATTTAGAAACAACACAACTCTAGAAATGGTTAAACAAATTCGTAAACAACACAACTCTAAAAATATAATACATCATGTGCGTTTATAAATGACGTATCAAGATTATATGAATGATAATCATCGTAAGGATCCATAATAGTAAAAAATGTATGTCGAATATATGGGGGAACGTTAAAAGCATACGGAAACAACACTACTATAGAAATGGTTAAACGGATTCGGAAACAACACAACTCTACAAATGCAATACTTCATGTGCGTTTATACATGAAGTATCAAGATTATATGAATGATAATCATCGTAAGGGTCCATTATAATTAAAATATATGTCGAATATATGGGGGAACGTTAAACGCATTCGAAAACAACACAACTCTAGACTTGGTTAAACTGATTCAGAAACAACACAACTCTAAAAAGACAATACGTCATGTGCATTTATACATGAAGTATCAAGATTATATGAATGACAATTATTGTAAGGGTCCATTATAGTGAAAAATTATGTCGAATATATGGGGGAACGTTAAACGCATCCGGAAACAATACAACTCTAGAAATGTTTACATGGGTTTCGAAACAACACAACTCTAAAAATGCAATAATTCATGTGCGTTTATACATGAAGTATCAAGATTATATGAATGATAATCATTGTAAGGGTCCATTATAGTGAAAAATGTATGCCGAATGTATGAGGGAACGTTAAACGCATTCAGAAACAACACAACTCAAGAAATGGTTAAACGGATTCGAAAAGAACACAACTCTAAAAATGCAATACTTCATGTGCATTTACACACAAAGTATCAAGATTATATGTATGATAATCATCGTAAGGGTCCATTATAGTGAAAATATATGTCGAATATATGAGGGAACGTTAAACGCATTCGGAAACAACACAACTCTAGAAATGGTTTAACGGATTTGGAAACAACACTACTCTAAAAATGCAATACTTCATGTGCGTTTATACATGAAGTATCAAGATTATATGAATGATAATCATCGTAAGGGTCCATTATAGTAAAAAATGTATGTCGAATATATGGGGGAACGTTAAACGCATTCAGAAACAACACAACTCTAGAAATGGTTAAACGAATTCTGAAACAACACAACTCTAAAAATGCAATTCTTCATGTGCGTTTATACATGAAGTATCAAGATTATATGAATGATAATCATCGTAAGGGTCCATTATAGTGAAAAATGTATGTCGATATATAGGGGAACGTTAAACGCATTCGGAAACAACACAACTCTAGACTTGGTTATACGGATTCGAAAATAACACAACTCTAAAAATGCAATACTTCATGTGCGTTTATACATGAAGTATCAAGATTATATGAATGATAATCATCGTAAGGGTGCATTAGAGTGAAAAATGTATGTCGAATATATGGGGGAACGTTAAACCCATTCGAAAACAACATAACTATAGAAATGGTTAAACGGATTCGAAAACAAGACAACTCTAAAAATGCAATACCTAATGTGCGTTTATACATGAAGTATCAAGATTATATGAATGATAATCATCGTAAGGTTCCATTATAGTGAAAAATGTATGTCGAATATTTAGAGGAACGTTAAACGCATTCGAAAACAACACAACTCTACAAATGGTTAAACAGATTAAGAAACAACACAACTCTAAAAATGCAATACTTCATGTGCGGTTTATACATGAAGTATCAAGATTATATGAATGATAATCATCGTAAGGGTCCATTATAGTGAAAAATGTATGTCAAATATATGGGGGAACGTTAAACGCATTCGGAAACTACACAACTCTGGAAATGGTTAAATGGATTCAATAACAATACAACTCTAAAAATACTATACTTCATGTGGTTTATACATGAAGTATCAAGATTATATGAATGATAATCATCGTAAGGGTCCATTATAGTGAAAAATGTTTGTCGAATATATGGGGGAACGTTAAACGCATCTGGAAACAACACAACTCTAGAAATGGTTAAAAGAATTCGAAAACAACACAACTCTAAAAATATAATACATCATGTGCGTTTAAAAATGAAGTATCAAGATTATATGAATGAGAATCATCGTAAGGGTCCATTATAGTGAAAAATGTATGTCAAATATATGGGGGAACGTTAAACGCATTTGAAAACAACACAACTCTAGAAATGGTTAAATGGATTCGAAAACAACACAACTCTAAAAATGCAATACTTCATATGCATTTATACAAGAAGTATCAAGATTATATGAATGATACTCATCAAAAGGGTCTATTATAGTGAAAAATGTTTGTCAAATATATGAGGGAACGTTAAACGCATTCAGAAACAACACAACTCTAGAAATGGTTGTGAGTCCCTTAAGAAATAGATCTCTGCAGCCTATTAAGGATGATAGCCAAGATGTATAAATACAGTTGACTATATAGAAAC
>BQNB010119947.1:0-20724 GCA_026074375.1 Tanacetum coccineum
GGTTTCAGGATGATATGTCATACTCATGTCTAATTGAGTACCCAAAGCACTTTGTAATGATCACCAGAATCTGGATGTGAAATGTCTGTCACGATCTAAGATGATGGATATTGGCACGCCATGCCGGGATACTATTTCTTTGATGTACACCCTTGTAAGGGTTTCCATACTATCTGTCTCTTGGGTAGGGATGAAATGTGCGGATTTAGTAAGACGATCGACAATGACCCAGATTGTGTCATGTCCGTTTGATGTTTTGGGTAGTTTTGTAATGAAATCCATCGTTATTCTCTCTCACTTCTACATAGGAATCTTTGGTTGTACCAGTAAGCTAGATGGCTTCTGACATTCTGCCTTAACTCTAGAACATGTTAAACATTTGCAACATATTCAGCGATGATTTCCTTCATGTTAGGCCACCAATAGAGTTTCTTTAGATCCTGATACATTTTGTCAGAACCAGGGTGAATGGAATACTTCAATTTATGGGACTCATGCATAATCAAGTCTCTCAGATTATCAAAGAGTGGTAACCAGCTTCGGTTCTTAATACAACGAGTTCCATCAGGACGTATTTCAAACGCTTTATCCATTCCTCGTAAGTTTTTAGCCTTGATGTTTTCTTCCTTGAGTGCTTCAGTTTGAGTTTGGACGATTTGTAATGGTAATTTTGGATGAATTGTCATGACTAATGATCTAACTCGGAGTGGTTTGATTCGTTTCTTTCGGATTAAGGCATCTGCTAACATTTTCCTTTCTAGGGTGATAACAAATCTCACAATCGTAATCTATGAGTAATTCTAACCAACGGCGTTGTCTCATGTTCAATTATTTTTTATTAAGAATATGTTGAAGACTTTTATGATCGGTGAAAACCGTACACTTTGTGCCATAGAGATAGTGTCTCCAGATTTTAAGAGCGAACACAACTGCTCCTAATTCGAGATCATGAGTGGTATAGTTTTCTTCATGAGGTAATGCTAAGATTGGAGCTTCACATAGCTTTTGTGCCATAGAGATAGTGTCTCTTTGCATTAACACCGCTCCCAAACCTTGATGGGATGCATCACAGTAAACAACAAAATTGTCGTTTCCTTCTGGTAATGCTAAGATTGGAGCTTCACATAGCTTTTGTTTAAGTAGTTGAAAAGCCGACTCTTGATCTTCACCCCAGATATACTTCTTGTTTTTCTGGGTTAATTCAGTCAAAGACTTTGCAATCTTTGAAAAATCTTTGATAAATCTCCGATAAATCTCCGATAATAGCCGGCGAGTCCTAAGAATTGACGTATTTCTATGGGTGTAGTAGGAGATGTCCAATTCTTAACGGCTTCAATCTTGGCGGGGTCAACATGAAGTCCTTGACTATCAATTAAGTGTCCAAGAAATTGCACGATATGAATCCAGAAATCACACTTGGAGAACTTGGCATACAATTTCTCTTTCTTGAGTAATTCCAAGATTATTCTCAGATGATTTGCGTGTTCTTCTTTGTTACGAGAGTAGATAAGAATATCATCGATAAACACTATTACAAATTTATCCAAGTATGGTTTGCACACACGATTCATAAGATCCATGAATACCGCAAGTGCGTTAATTAAACCAAATGGCATCACTTGAAATTTATAGTGTCCGTATCTTGTCCTGAAAGCAGTCTTAGGAATATCTTCACCCCTTACTCTCAGTTGATGATAACCAGATCTTAAGTCGATTTTTGAGTAAATGCTTGAACCTTGAAGTTGGTTGAATAAATCATCGATCCTGGGTAATGGGTAACGATTCTTTACGGTAAGTTTATTTAACTCTCGGTAATCGATACACATTCTTAAAGATCCGTCTTTCTTTTTGACAAATAAGACAGGAGCTCCCCAAGGTGAAGTACTTGGTCGTATAAAACCTCGGTCTGCTAACTCTTGAAGTTGATTTGATAGTTCCTGCATTTTCGAAGGAGCTAATCTATAAGGTGCTCGGGCTACAGGCGTTGCTCCTGGAATTAAATCAATTTGGAATTCTACTTGGCAAACGGGAGGAAGGCCAGGTAGATCTTCAGGAAAAACTTCTGGGAATTCTCTGACTACTGGGATATCTTCTAGTCTTTTCTCGTCTGACTTCTTCTTCATTACTTGGGCTACGAAAACTTGACATCCTCTGGATATATACCTATTGGTTTTTATACAGGATATGAGGCTTAGTCGAGTTTTACTTCGATCACCTCGAATGATTAAAGTTTCACCGTCGATGGGAATGTGGACGATTTTCTCGTCACAGATAATTCTGGCATGATACTTGGACAACCAATCCATACCAACGATGACGTCAAAACTACCGAGTTTAATTGGCATAAGATCAATTTCGAAAGGTTGATTTAACAAAGTCAGAGTTGCACCCTGAATAACGGTGTTTGTGCTTACTAGATTTCCGTCAGCCATTTCGATATCGTAAAAGGTGTCTATTGTAATAGGTGGAATATTTAGCATAGAGGCAAGAGATATGGATATGAAGCTTTTATCTGCTCCGGAATCAAATAATACTCTAGCTAAATGTTGGTTTAGAAGGAACGTACCCGTGACTACGTTCGGGTCTTGGTGAGCATTTTTGTTTCTTAGCATGTAGGCTCTTCCCTGGGCATTGATGTTGGTCTTTCGGCACTGATTTGTATAATGCCCTTTCTCTCCACAGGCATGACAAATAACTGTCACTGGTAGCTGATTACTTCCAGTGGCTGGCCTCTTGTTTCTCATAGAGAATTTTGGCATGATACTTCGACAACCAGTCCATACCGATGACAACGTCGAAACTACCGAGTTTTATCGGCATGCGATCGATATCGAAAGATTGATTTAGCAAGGTTAGGGTGCAACCCTGGATAACGGTGTTTGTGCTTACTAGATTTCCGTCAGCCATTTTGATATCGTAAAAGGTGTCTATTGTAATAGGTGGAATATTTAGCATAGAGGCAAGAGATATGGATATGAAGCTTTTATCTGCTCCGGAATCAAATAATACTCTAGCTAAATGTTGGTTTAGAAGGAACATACTCGTGACTACGTTCGGGTCTTGGTGAACATTTTTGTTTCTTAGCATGTAGGCTCTTCCCTGGGCATTGATGTTGGTCTTTCGGCACTGATTTGTATAATGCCCTTTCTCTCCACAGGCATAACAAATAACTGTCACTGGTAGCTGATTACTTCCAGTGGATGGCCTCTTATTTCGGCAGTTCTTGGTCAAATGGCCCACCTTGTTGCAAGTATTACACTTAACAGTGCAAGGTCATGTGTGGCGTAGATCACATTTTCTACATAATGGGAGGTTTCTAGCGTACCTACTGTTCTCAATTGGAGTGGCAGCATAAGCTTTGACAGCTTCTTGCCTTCTATTTTGTTGTGGTTGGTGATTATTGGTGTTGGTGTTACGGTAGTTGTTGTTGCGGTAATTGTTGTTGTTATTGTTGAAAGTTCTTCTGTCGTTAAACTTTCGTTTATGATCACTTGATACTTGCACCGGAGTGTGCTTTGTTACCTGATCCATTAGCGTTTGGGCTATGTTAATGGCTTCTTCTAAAGTTTTAGGTTTAGAGGCGGTAACATTTCCTTCAATACTTCGAGGTAATCCTCCGATGAAAGCTTCCAGGAGTTTCTCGGTGTTTGGTACCATGTTCGCACATAAGATTGTTAATTCTTGGAATCTTCTAACGTAAGGTTTAAGATCATTTCCCTTTACATTCAGATTATAAAGTTCATCTTCTATCTTTCTGACTTCAGTTCGTGGACAATACTTGTTTGTTAAGAGTCTTTTCAATTCAGTCTAAGTGATTTGATTGGCTTGATCTACTCCCGTAGGTTGCGCGTATGCATTCCACCAGGAGAAAGGTTGGTTTGATTATCTACTTTTAAAAATAAAAATATACAAATTATAACAATTAAGCACCTGGAAAAATAACGGGAAACCAAATTTTAGCTAAAAACTCAAAACGGAGCCCCTAAACGGAGGTCAAAAACCCTAAATTTCTAAAAATAAACCTAACTTAAAATTTTCTTTTTAAATGGACTCTATTTGAATAAAAAGTAAGTTTAAAGAAAACTAGAACAAAAACGGAGTTGAAATGAGCGTTAAAACACGAAAAAATGAAAACGGGAACAAATCCCGTTCTTTAAAAATCGAATTTTTGCAAATTAGACCCTATGAAATCAAAACTAATTTTTCTATGAACTTCATGATAAAAGAAAATTTTCTAAAAAATATTTATATTTCTTTGATTATTTTTCTATTTTTTATGATTTTTTAGAGTTTTTAATTAAAATAAATGTTTAAAAATACTAAACTAGTGGAAACTTTGAATAAGAAGAACTCAATTGTAAGATGGCAGAACAAGACACTCCTCTTCCTACTATCACATCAATGAAATCCCTATCATCAGGAAGGGAGAATATGATATTTAGAGCATGAGAATGCGACAATATATTTGTCACACATACCATAACCTATGGGATGTTATTGTCAATGGAGATCTAGAAGAAGAGCATGCACCAACCAGAGAAACATCTACTCTTCCTGCTCCTAAGACTGCCAAACAACTGGCTACTAAAAGGAATCAGGAAAGAGTTAAGAGCATCTTGCTTTTAGCAATACCTGATGAATACCTCCTTAAGTTTCACAATGTTGCAGATGCTAAATCACTCTGGGCTGCAATCAAAGCAAGGTTTGGAGGTAATGAAGAATCCAAGAAGATGCAGAAAAATGTTCTAAAACACCAGTTTGAAAACTTTACTACTACATCAAATGAAAGTTCTGATAAGGCTTATGATAAGTCCAAAAACTCATAAGTCAATTGGAGGTCAGTGATGCTCACAATATCAAAGGAAAGATATCAACCAAAAGTTCTCCTAAGAAGAAGTCTTCCTTTTTCAGGAATCAAATTGCTCTAATCATGAAAAGTAAGCCAGACATTGATGAATTGATAAGATGAACTCAAACAACAAACTTAGGTCTATAAGATGAGATGATAAGGTCTTCAAGCTCACTTCTTTACTTCTTTCTCAGAACTTGGGCCATTTCTTTCCCCACTGAAAACACTAGTAATACTAATAAATTGGTACGCTAGTGGAGATTTTGGTTATAACTGCTGGAGGAATTAGTCAAGTTTCAACTACCTCATGTGGTCATGATGTAGTGTGCTCTTTCTTTGCACAACCAACAACCAGTCCTCAACTTGAAAATGAGGATTTTCAGCAGATTGATGAAAATGACTTAGAAGAATTGGATCTTAGATGGCAGGTGGCTATGTTGACTGTCAGGGTAAAAAATTCATTCAAAAGACAGGAAGGAACTTGGATTTCAAAGAAAAACAACAATTTTCTATTGATAAGTCAAAAATTGAGTGCTACAACTGTCACAGAAAAGGGCACTTTGCTAGGGATTGCAGATCTAAAAGGAATCAATGGAGAAGATCTTATGGTGATAATGGCAGGAGCAATGCACCAACAAATGAATCTTCATCACAAAACACTGGTGGCTCAAGATGGTCTAAGGCTATGACTGGAGTAATGATTTTGAAGTAGAACCAGTCAACTATGCTTTAACACACTTACACGGGGTGCAATCTCGGTCTTCAAGCTCATCAAGTTCTTCTGACAATGAGGTACAAAGATGTTCTAAACAATGTCTTGAATCTTTTAAAACTCTTCAAAAGAATTATGATAGTGAAAGAGAAAAACATAGCAGAGCAACACTAGAAATTCAAGGTTATAAGTTATCCTTAGAGTCACTAGAATCCAGGATACTTGTACATGAAAAGAATGAATTGGCTTGGGGTGAAAAATATAAGTTTCAAAACTATGAGCTTAAATGCAGAGAAATAAAAATTAACAACCTAAACATGAATAAAAGAAATGGTTAAGGAAAGCGAAGTTAAAATTAAAGATAGAGACATAGAATAACCCGTCCAAGAATTCTTAATGAATTGACCTCAATAGTCAAATGAGTGCTAGAGATAAAACTGGTTTAGGATATGGCATGCACAAAACCATTGAATGAAATGAGTAACAATTCTGAAACTGATAATGAGATTAGTTTGAGTGTTTTTGATGTTAGAACTAGTGATGAAGAGTCCATACCAGCTAATGATAGGTTTTCCAAAGCAGATAGGTATCATGCTATTCCCCCTCCTATACCAGGGAACTTCCTAACCCTAAGAGCTGACATATCATTTGCAGGTTTAGATGAATATGCCATTAGGAAGAAAATAATTAAGTCAAAAACGGCTGATCTTAATACTAAAACAAGTGAGACTGTAGGTAAAACAAATGAAGCAAATACTCAAAAACCTAAGACAGTCTATGAATCAGTTAACAGAGATAAAGTTATCACTGAGGATTGGAACTCAGATGATGAGGATGATGTATCTGAAGAGCAAATAGTTAGTTTTGTTAAGACTAATAAGACTCAAACAGTTAAAACTAGAGTTGATAAAATTGGTTAAACTTCTAAGAAAGCAAGAATTAGATTTAAGAAAATAAAAGCTTGCTTTATCTGTAAGGGTACTGACCATTTGATCAAAGATTGTGATTTTTATGACAAAAAGAGCCCAGAAGAAAGAGAAACCTAAGCTGAACACTGAGGTCAATACAGTCCAAGGTGGACCAAAACCAGTATGGGATAATACTAAAAGGGTTAATCATCAAAAAAATTCAAAATACCCTTATGTACTGCTAGGCCTGTTTGTACTGCTAGGCCAAGTGTTAGTACTGCTAGGCCTGTTTGTACTGCTAGGCCAAGTGTTAGTACTGCTAGGCCTGTTTGTACTGCTAGGCCAAGTGTTAGTACTGCTAGGCCTGTTTGTACTGCTAGGCCAAGTGTTAGTACTGCTAGGCCTGTTTATGCTACCAGACCTATTTTGTTAAAGAATGGACAATGTAAGACCAAGAGGCTCGTGTTCACCTATCAAGAGGTCTTACTACACAAAACCAGCTTTTAGACCCAAGGACTTAAAACAAGATGTTAAAACTTTTGGTGTTCAAAATATGACTACTGTTGGGACAAGAGCAATAGTTAATACTAGTAAGGGTAAGCTGGATACTGACCTTAAAAAGTCAAGATGGGTTTAGAGGCCTAAGGGAAATTACTTGGATCATGTGTCCAAAGACAATGGATCATTCATGCTCAAGAAGGTTGAGTATGTTGACCCAAAAGGGATTTCCAAGTCTGTAATGGCTTGGATCCCTAAGAGATACTAATTCTCTTACTTTTTGTGCAGGGCAATCCAGAGATCTTGTTACAGGATCATGCAGTGGTGGATAGTGGTTGCTCTAGCCATATGACTGGCAACAAAGCTTATCTTTTAGACTATGAAGATTTCAATGGAGGCTTTGTGGCTTTTGGAAGTGATCCCAAAGGAGGTAAAATAACGGGTAAAGGTAAAATCAAAACTGCTAATTTAGACTTTGATGATGTTTATTTTGTAGATGAACTTAAGTTTAACCTTTTCTCTGTCTCACAAATGTGTGACAAGAAAAATAGTGTCCTTTTTACTGAGTCTGAATGCCTTATCTTGTCTCCTAGCTTTATGCTTCTTGATGAAAGTCAAGTTGTACTTAGAGCTCCTAGAAAGGATGACGTGTACAACTTGGATTTAAAGAACATTGTTCTTTCTGAAGGTATAACTTGTTTATATGCAAATACAATAGCAGATGAGTCTAAATTATGGTACAGGAGATTAGGTCATGTGAATTTCAAAAATATAAATAAACTTGTTAAAGGTCACCTAGTTAGAGGTTTACCTTCAAAAGTTTTTGTGAATGACCACACTTGTGTTGCCTGCAAGAAGGGTAAGCAACACAAGGCCTCCTGTAAGGCCAAGTTAGAAAGAATCATCAGAAAGCCCCTAGAATTACTTCATATGGACTTATTTGGACCTGTCTCTGTAGAAAGTATTAACAAGAAAAGGTACTGCTTGGTTGTGACTGATGATTTTAGCAGATTTAGTTGGGTATTTTTCTTAGCTACCAAGGATGAAACATCTGAAATCCTTTGTAATCTTATCATAGGCTTAGAAAAACAATTGAATCATAATGTTAAAATCATTAGATGTGATAATGGGACAGAGTTTAAGAACCATGCTATGAATGAATTCTGTGCTAAGAAAGGAATCAAAAGGGAGTTTAGTGTAGCTAGAACTCCACAGCAGAATGGTGTTGCAGAAAGGAAAAACAGGACCCTAATTAAGGCAGCTAGAACTATGTTAGCAGATTCACTTTTACCTATCCCATTTTGGGCAGAGGCAGTTAATACTGCTTGCTATGTACTGAATAGGGTATTAGTGACCAAACCTCAAAATAAGACACCTTATGAACTATTAATAGGTAAATCACCTAGTATTAGTTTTATGAGACCTTTTGGGTGCCCCTTGACTATTTTGAACACCTTAGATTCCTTAAAAATTGGCCCAATTAAACTAAAAACATATTAATATACATGAAATCTATACTTGTTTTTGTGTTTGTGTGTCAGGTACGGACTATGTCAATAATCACAGGAAAACCATCTAAAAATCCGGCAAACACGAAACCAGGGAAACTGGATAGTGTGTGCAAGAGCCGGAATGCCAAAGTCAAAAAGTCCAAACCATGGTCCAACATAAGTCTAACCATAGAGACAAAATCCTAATGTTGTCCCTTTTAAGTCCCCAAGTTCCAAAAGTTACACCACATGGTCCTAATATGACTAAATGGGCCCTAAACCCTTTAAAACCTTACCCGGATACCAAAACCCTTAAAACATAAACCCATAAGCCCATTTAATCATACCCGGGCCCAATAACCAAAACCCATTTCCCTTTTATAAAAATCCAAGGACCAATCCTGCCAAAACTAAAAGATGTATTACACCTTTGTTACACTAAACCTTCAATACACAAAGAGAAGGACTAGTTTTGCTATTACCCCAAACCCTTACCCCCGTTTTACCCAATTCAGTTAAAAACGAAAATGGGCGCCAACACTATTCATCGTCACTACCAATTTATCCACACAGGTTAAATCAAGGGGTTTTTACCAATTGGAGGGTACGAAAGACAATTCAAGGGCTCACTTACACAATGGCAGGGAGAAATAAGTCAAATCAAGAGCTCTCATTGGTACACTCAAGCTAGATGGCCACGTGGCTTGAAGAGAAAGCACAAGGAATGTGAAGTTTTATACTTAATTCACTCAGAAAGAAAGCACAAAAGCATCACAACGGATTGCCACGCTGGCAATCCGTATGAGCTCAATTGTGATCCAACGGCATAGAATCATGATCCAATCATTGGGAATAATCAAGGGTTGATGTTGACAGGAGCGTCTAACAGAAATCAAGGCCTAGAAGGTTCAGCTAGGTGCTATAAATAGCACACACTCTCACACACATTGAATAGTTTTTTTTTCCTTTTTAGCTATATTAGCTTATAGCTTTTTTGTAGCTTATTGAAATTTCCTTTTAAAAGCAGTTGTAATTTCCTTTTCAAGCTTAATGTAATCACTCCTTTTAGTTTAATAAAATTCAGTTTTTCCTTTAAAGCATTTGAATTAAGCTCTCAATTAGTTAATAGGTTGTTTGTGACTCATAAGCTCTCAATAAGCTCATTACAGCTCTCTTTCTAAGCTAAGATAGAGCTTTAACAAGTCTAAACCTACTCATAAACTTAAAATCAGCTAAAATTACCTTGTTATTTAGACTGATTAAGCTATGGAAGGGGATTCAGTTAAGGAAGGAATCCCATGGACTATTACTGGCTTATTTCTAAATAAGCCAGAGCTGTTGATTAAGCTCAATTGAGCCTTAGCTTCTGTTAAGCTGAAGCCATTTGTAAGTCTTCTTTAATATTCCTTTGTCATTTAAGTTTTAGTTTAAATAATTGCTTAATAGTGTAGATTGCTTATTTGCTTATTAGTTTCTTAGATTTTGTTTCTAGTTGCTTATTTGTGTCTTATAAGTGCTTATTAGTCATCATTTGAATCTGTCTTTAGCTTAGTTAATGTAGCTCTTATTATTTCATACTTGTCTTAAAAAAATCACTAGAAAACCAAAAATATAGTAGCATAGTTTTTAAATCAGTGTTTGAATCTGAGATTGATGTTAATTTGTTGTTGTTTGATGATTGTTGAGATGTTTAGATCCTGCATAGAGTTGCTTGTTCATTGATTAAGTAATTTGAGGTCTTGAAGTTGTTATATCAAACATTAAGGGGTGTTTGGTTTAGCCAGGTTTGACCTCAAAAAGTCAAGTGAACTTTGAGATTTCTTTTTGGTTAGTTGAATCAGCATATTTGATTAGGTTTTGAGTTATTTTGAGTCATTAGTTTAAGCTTATAATCATTTTGAGGCTTAATATTTTCATCTCAGCACCAGGGGATTTTTTCCCTTTGTCTTTGCTTGTGCAAATTTGAACCAAGCCATACAAGGCTTGGTTATTACTTGTTTTGTGTTTTTGCACACTCAATAAGAGTGTTAAGTGCAGGTTTAACCTCATTAGGTGCCTGCACTTGTGCTTGGCTTTGCCATTTGTATCAGCAGTGGTAACTTACTACTGCTGTCATTATTAGGTTTCATTTTAGCTAGAAAACTTAGGTTTAGGTTTTAAAAATTCAGTTTGCTCTTAGTTTAGATATAGCTGTAGATAGATTAAGCTTTAGTCTCCAATTTATAGCTCATTTCCTTAGGTACATTTAGTTTTAAAAGATTTCAAAAAGCCAAAAAAACCAAAAACAGTAGGTTATAGAGAGTAGCTTTTTAATTCAAATTTCTAGCTTATAGGATAAGGTTTTATCATTTAGTTTCATAGTTTAAGAGTTGTTTAGTAAGCTTTCAAAAGTTCATAATCTAATATAGCTTATTGTGCCTTTTAGCTTAAGTGAATTTTGTGTTTTTTTTGAGTTTGTGCCTGAGTTACCTATTTGATCGTCAATTTCAGTTAGCTTAAAGTAATTTCTAGTTAAGTAGCTTGTTAGAACTAGCTTATGCACATCATAAGCTACCTAGAACAACTTTTGGTTTTTAATTTGAGCTTAAAATAAGAAGTGTGCAAGGGTTTAAGTGAAATTAAGCATTTTTGAGCCCAAAAGCTTACTTTCTGTAAGCAGACATTCATAAGCTCTTTTTAAGCTTATCTTTGACTTTGAGCTTATAGTCCCTTTATTAAAAGTGTTTAAAAAAGTTCATTTTACAGCTTTGTACTCTTGTTTTTCAAAAATAAAAAAATTGCAAAAAAATGGGGTTTGCCAGACTTGAACCCACGACCTCAATGATAAATGCCCAATGCCTTAACCCTTTGCTTCAATAGCTCATCCATTCATTCTCTCCCCCTTCCCCACATTTAATTCTTGTAGTCATTTTCCTTTTGGCTTTTTATAAAAAGCCGTAGCTTTTAACTGCTTATTTTAGGCTTATTTGAGTAGCTTATCTAGTTTTCTTATTTTTCCTATAATCTTCATAGCTAGTTAGACTTGTAAAACCTAAAAATCTCAACAAGTGTAAAATTACCAAAATACCCCTAATGCAAGAAAATTCCATAAAAGCTTAAATAAAATTCATTTAAAGGTTAGAAATTATAAAAATGCAACTTATAACAATTATGAAATTTTGTAAGATTAAAAATAACGATGCTTGATTGGAATTAATGTTCTAAGCACAATATGGTGGCCTATTTAGACTAAAGACGATGGGAATCCAGAGTTTCACAGATATGGATTTTCTCTCACACGCATTTCATTATTATGCTCTCCACAGTAAGCTCCCATAGTCCTCGACCCCGTTTGTTGAACCTTTTGGACGACTTCTAAGTCATAGAACATCAACACAAGTTATATAGATGCCAACAGTATGCTGGCAAGCCTGTGACTAACTCAGAGGCATCAGATAAAAGGTGAACTTCTTTTTGATGTATAGCTGATGGGATAGATTCTTTGATAATCTGGCTATATTGTAGATAATATTCAGCTAATATGGGGTATGAGGGAAGACCTGAATACAAATAACTTTTAACAATAGCCCTTCTTTTCACCCCAAATGGAAATTCTTTTTTCAATCCATGAATCACTGCATTAGTGTCTAAAAGCGACCTATTGGATCAAAATTTTTTTCCCACTAATCATATGCCACAGCATTAATTGATTAGCCACTAATCAGAAATACAATTTTAAAATTAGTATTTTGTGGCATCGCTACGACACTTGATGCAACTAAGAAGTTTGTAATGTTATCCAAGATTTTTACAATCTTATTGAGCACTCAGTTAAAAGATTTACTTGGTCCCCTGACCACATTCCCAGTCCAACCCTAACTAAAAAGGTCCCCTTACATTTATGGTTAAAAAGGGTAAGAATTTTTCAGGGAAGGTTACACCTTTATTTGATTTTATGTTGGTTCAACAAACTGAGGATGAGGGTGAGGCTTCAGAAAGATAACCTGATTCCCAACCCATACTTCTCCCCTCACCGAAGTGAAACAACCTCAACAACACAGACCCTTCCTCCTAGACCTTCTCCTTCTAAAGCTATTTTCCTGATACTATCCAAAGGGTTCTAGGGGAATCATGGAGGTCATTCATCCAATGGTTATATCCCACTCAGGGACATGAGGATGGTTCTGACACTCCAAAGTGGTATATAACCTTGTGTGTCTTTATGTAAACAAGTCACAACCATGCTAAAGAAAGATCAATGCTTTGAAGGCTCAGGTCAAGAACTAAAGAAAGGATCAAACCCACTTCTCACATTCGTCATAAATCCTGATGAAGAGTGTTGCCACTATGGAAGACAATTTTGGCAAAAGAAAGACTTCTCTGAAGAAAAAGCGGGTACAAAAGGGGTATGTATCCAAACAGTGGAGGAAATCTATCAAATCTTCCAAGGGTGAACCATCTGTGCATAAAGATCCAGCTTTTGATGATCTTGATGATATTGTAGATGAGGCAATAGACTACATGGAGTCTGAGGATGCTTAAGATGAGGGGAGGACAAGCTCTGTGGTGTTAGAAGAGAAGGAAAGTGCAAATAAGGAAGTAAGTACTGAAGCTCCTATTAGTACTGTCAAGCCAAATAAAGGTACCGAAAAGAGAAATGAAGGTACTGGCAAGCAAGATGGAGGTGCCGACAATACAAAAGTTAGTACCGATAGACAAGGTGAAGGTACAGCTGATCAGAATAAAGGGAAAAATGCTACTCAAACAGCTCCAACAACTACTTCAACACCTATTCCAACAATATTTGGTAATGATGAGACCATTGCACACGTTCTCATCATAATGAGTCAGAATAAACAGAAGGAAAAGGAAAAAGGAGTAGAGATTAGGAATGTTGAAGATACTGAGAGACCAAGGCCTACTTTAACAAGATCAATATTGACTTTGAGACCTCTTCCCAAGATCGATCCAAAAGATAAAGGCAAAAAGAGGATTGAAGAGGAAGATGAATCCGGAACTATAGCGTGATTTCTAAAAATATTACTTAACAGAAAAGAAATTTAAACACTTGCAATGATGAAGAGGTGGCCAGAAAGGTTCAAGAGGAGTGGGAAGCTGAAGATGAGAAGAAAAGGTTGGATGAGGAAGAAGCTACAAAGGCTGCACTCTCTAATGAATATGATTTCATTCAGGCAAGACTTAATGCTGACAAGATACTTGCTAAAAAGCTTCAAGAGGAAGAGAGAGAGATGTACACTATGACAAGGAAGAACCAAATATATCATGACAACCATTGGCTGCGCCAAAAAGAATATTTCTTAAAAAAACAGAAGCTATCAAAAATAACCTCCTTCAAGAAATTAGCCTTAATGAACCAAATGATGACCATATTTGCAGCATGTTGGAAGGCAAGAAGATTTTGATCTGAAGACCATGAGTTTTGATTAAATACAAGTTTTGTTTAAAAGATTGCAAAGGTCTGATGATAGTTCATTGCTATTGGATTAGCTGAAAGATGAAAAAATAATCAAGGAATGAATGAAACAATGGCAGTTGTTTTCTAAAGAGGATAGTAAAAGGAAAAGATACAGTGTCAAGGGAGAAATTAAAGAAGAAGAAGGAACTAGAAAAAGAAAGCTTGGCAAAAGGAAGAAATGAATCTAAGACCAGAACGTTCACATTCTAAAGATTAGAGGAGCTAAGATTTGTGTTTAACTATAGCTTATGATGGAGGGTAAGGAAGTGGATTATTAGATACTTGACAAGAAGTATCCTATCATAGAATGGAGAACTGAGTATCTTACAACCAAACCACAGTATGATGAGACTAAGGAGGTTGAAGATGTTTATCTTAATGTGGTGAGTAGAAGTAATAGACAAAGAAGAACTTTCTACCTTTGATGGCAGTGCTCTCCATACCTTGATAGAAGATGACATCTGTGCTATATATCAACTTGTGATGAAAAATACCAAATGAGACATCCTGAGGGATTTGAACAAAATAATTTAGGGAGAATATGAATAATCATGTTCAATGCAAAGTGATAGTGATAGAAATTATTGGAATGCACACAAAATTCGAAGATAGTTTGCTAAAAACTATATGGTTAGTCAGTGCACCAATTTAAAGCAATTGAACATTGACTAGTCCAAAAGCAAAACGACATTTGTAAAGAACAAATCAAATCCATTGATAAGTTGGTAGTTTACATAGAAACTAACAGAAGGTAATCAATTCACCTGTTGTTTATAATGAAGAATTGCTATCCCAGAGCAAACGCTACTGGTACAGTAATACAAATCCGTTAATGGCTAGTATTTGCCAACAACAACAAAGCAACTTAGTTGATGTTGCTGTGTTTGTCTGAGCAAGACATTTTGCTGGGATAAAGATGGATAACTGAAAGATGTCAAAATAATCAAAGATCAAGAATCAAGATTTACAGATGTGTTTTGGATACAAGCCCCAAGATTTCAAGAATAGTAAACTGAAGAAACATAAAGTTTCAACAACAATCATGTTTAGAGGAGGATTTTGGGAATTATGCATTCCAGACTTGAGGTTAAACACGCTAGTTTATATTACATAGATACCTGCTAGTTGGTACTTAGTACTGACATACAAAGTGTTAAGTAGTGATCAGTTAGTTAGTACCGTTAGTATAAAATAATTAGTATCGTTTATAAGATATGCATGAGATATCTTAGGAAAGCATATGTAGATCTTTATTCCGCTTTTTGTAAAGCCCATTAGGGTTTCCCTAGTCCTATAAAAGGAACCATCGGCATTAGTTAGTAGATAGAGTTTCTACAACAAATTTTTCATAGATTTTTGAATATTAATCATAGTTTGTAATAAGTAAACTTAGGCAGATTCAAGGTTTATTATAAAGTTCTTTATTGTGAAGTTCAATATTGTTCTTCTTAGCATTATTGATTATATTCCCCATAATCAATAGTAGGTTTTACTCATTGTCTCATTTTTGTTCCCTCTATGATTATCTAAAGGACCAAACTCTTTTCAAGCTGAAGGTTACAGAATCCTATTCAAAAAACGATTCCACAAGTGAGAGAGACATAGAAAATGTATTGATCTCCGGAGAAATGAAACAAAATCCTTTAGGGATCTTGAGTGGGCTAGGGAGGGTTTGGCAACGAATCACTGGGTCCATGATACATGTCTTAATGTCAGCAATCAGACCATGTGATTTCGACAGCATATGAGTGACCCGTTATCTTCCTTCTGCCAAATGTTTAATAGGGCATGCTATCTTTTCAACCCTTTACTTAACATTTCTTTTTCATTCTTCAACCCTTCAGTGCTTACCGAGACTTCATTACAATAACGTTGTTGGGTAAATTCATACTAGCTCTATCATCAGTCCCGCACATTCCTTATTCTCACATTACTCCTTTTTAATCATACCTAAGGACTTCTACACTAACTAGTGAATTGTCCCTGGGTAGATCCCTCTGGCTCTGGCGGGATCGTGGGAACGATTACCTAACCTTACCATCCTTATAACTCCGATAGAATAATTACAGGGCAGTCTTTGGTATTTTCCAAAATGCCATCAACATCCCATTCGCTCCCACACCCCCCTCAATAGTGTGCATCGATATTCGAAAGATTATCCCATATAGGGAGAGCCTACATTTGCAGTTCAAAAAGATCACATATTTATTAGATTTTAATATTTAAAATCACATTCTCCATCCCCGATCAAAAATTTTAAACCAGATTGAGATTTAGGATCTCAAATGATTTTAAATATGTTAGTAAATTTTAGGAGTAAAAAATGTGGTCCTGAATTTATACAATATCCTATAATGGAACATATTCCATTCTCCCACAACAATATGAGGTGACATAGTATATGTCAGTTATATGATTTGTTCTAATGTTTACAAAATTTGACACAAACTCAGAAAAACCGAATATACTGAACCACAAAAACACCTCTAAAATCACTACTAGTATAATGTACATATTACAACAACATAAATAAGAGGATACCCCCACAAGAAATGGACCTTGATTGCAGAGATATGTGAGAATCATGGTTCTTTGCAGAAGTCCTGTAGTTCTCCCATCTCTTAATTTTTCGACCACCAACAAAGCTTACCAGGTTAATGAAGATCCTCCATGTCTTAAGCCATTTCTGAATGGAAAAACATGAACTCCTGCTTCTTTTGAACCATCTTTCCTTATCCAAAACGTGTGTTCAAACTCGAATCATCCTGTTGACCTTGGAATTTCCTATGACCTCGGTAGTTCCAATCCTCATCAATGCAGTTGCAGAGTGTCGTCGCTGAACTTGTAGATCTCATTGAAGCGCATGATCATCTGAACCCCATATATGAACCCTATATTTATCCCTAAATGTGACGGCTCTTGGAGAGACAATTACAGTGAAGTCGTGCTTAAACATAAAACCAGTTGCATCCCATCGAGGTTTGGTGAGGTTTAGCTGAGTCTGGTAGCTCTCAATCCTCAGTTAGAAGTCTTCTACCCGTTGTCTGATAACCAAGTTTCTGATCCATAAGTTGAATGCAATAGAGAGAATCTTCTTATCTTTAGGTGGAAGATGGTCAGATGACCTTGAAGATTCAATAAGTACAGATCTTCAAAGTCACTCGGGTACAGATATTTGAAGTCCCTTTCCGCAATAATATATTCGTTAAGATCAGCTCTACGAAGGACGATCGTCTTCATGTAATCGTACCCATATAAGGAGAAAACTTCAATTCTGACAACACTTAAAATGCGCATATGAGTCCGTACAGCTCTGCGGTCACCCTCAGATGTGTGTCTGTCAATGTAGAATCGTTGTCTTTGGAACCACCAGTGAGAAATACCATACATAGCAGCAATGTCATACTTGCATTCTTCTTCAATCCACATCTGATCGGGTACCATTTGCTCTAAACCAACATCAGGATAACACGCCGCTTTCATCTTCGAGATTGACAACGCAGGTCTGCCACCCTTGCTACCATATCTTAGATACTCCAAATCTTTGTTAAAGAAGAAGTCAGCTTGAATTGTGACTTGCCCTGGCTGACCACCCAGTGGTAGTGGTTTGCTGACATTATACCTGATGATTGCATCGTCCACTTTATCGGTGAGTAGTTTATGGCATTCTTCCATTTGGTACTGGAGATGAATCACATTAGGATAAAAGACTTTGATGATTTCAAATGCAAGGCCTTCCAGGTCTTTTTGGTAAGTGTCGTGATCCCTTACTTTTTACAGAACCAGTCCATAAAGATTGCCATGTCACCGGTCTGAGCAAGTAACGAGTTCTCTGGTGGAGGTGCATAGGTGGATGCAAGAGCAGATGCCTAGTTGTTCATTGGGACAGGCAGGTCAGATGATGGAATGGACCAGGCAGGTTCTGGTGTAGCAGGTCTGTCTTCCTCAGGAAGTGGCTTCCACCAATCTTGCTTCAAATTCACCTTAGGAATGTGATCATTCCCGATGTCTTCATCATCAGACGAATGTACCTGTTCGTCGGGAGCCGAATCAGCATCCATATGTAGATCTTCAGGAATTGATGAGACAGACGGCTTAAGTCTTGTGTCAGTAGTCGTCCAAGCCGTATATTCAGCTAAAGCAGCTGTCTTTGAAGAGCTTGGAGCAGCTGTGCTTTTTGACTGATCACTCTGGTTGGTGGATGGAGGTGGAGGAGGAGGAGGCAATTGAGATGATCCAGAAGTTTTAGAGGCTCCTAAAGTTCCAGATGGACCTGCAGGTGGTGGAGGAGGGGGTGGCTGATGAGGTGGAGACCCAGGTGGTGTTTTTGGTGAATCATGTCTCTTTTTCTTCTTTCTTCGTGCTTCAGCCAAATCAGTTAGGAGCTGGTCAGAGTGATCACGGTCCATTGACTTCTCCAGAGCTTCGTACAGCTTCTTGTGATCTTCATGAGCTTTGTAGGAGTTGGTTTCCCACATGCGGTGGTGAAGAATCTCTTTCATGTCAGCTTCTGGCAAATCACTGAAGCGATCCCGGAGTGGAGCTTGAATAGCCCAGTCAACAGCATCCGTGACAATTTCATCCACTGCTTTGCTCACCTGATGGGGAATGTCAAGATTCTCCAATTTGTACAATCTGGACCCATGTTTGTCCATCCTTTCCTCCAGGGCTAAGTTGGCTTGTACCAGATCCGCCATATGTTGTTCAAGCTCACCGATGCGCTTTATCAAGATGGAATCTGTGGTGCTTTGTTGTGGTTGAGGTGGTAAAGGAAGAGTTGTTATTGACGTTGTTGTTGCTGTTGCGGTTGCGATTGCTGGTAGTGGCCGATGTTCTTTAAAGAGAATCGGGTCCTAGAATAGATTCAATTCCAAAAAACACAAATAACGGTGATGTCATAGGAAAAGAGGGTCTTGCAGCGTGTCTTGATGGATCGTGACGGACACCATCGTTTCAGCTTCGTTTTCTGCAGTTGGCTTCCCTCATTTCTCATCGGACGGTTTATCATTGAAGAATTGATCGCCAAAGCTGAAGTCTTTAGCAAGGTGTTGTCAAGAAGACAAGGTCCCTGTAGATCTAGCAGGTTCCTCAGTAAATCACGTGTTCTTCAACCGTTAGCTTGAGATTCTCCTATACATCAGGGTAGGCAGTTGCAATGAACCCGTCCATTCCATTTGTTCAAGGTTTTGTTGGGTTAAAGCATAGTGGCCTCAATGTCCAGGATGTTAAGGGTTGGTCCTGCAATGGTACAACAGACTTGGTTGAGGTTGGAATCTGCAGCATCACCAGGGTTTGATCCAGCATGCTTTTGACTTGTTTACCAGGTTTGGGTCCAGCCTGGCTTGGGAGGGGGGCCCTTCATCTTGGCTGCTGGATTAATCTCAGGAGATACATCCTCATCAGATTCCGTCTTGCTGTTAGTCAGTCCAAGTTCAGCATACAATGAAGAAGATTCTTCATGACCCGAGGGTTCAGTTGGTGCGGGAGTGCGCCTCTGAAAGATAAACTGATCAGCATGGCTCTTTTTCATTAGAGTCTGAAGGTTGAGTAGAACTTGAGCAGCTTATTCTTCACCGACTTTCTCTTTTCCCTTTCCCTGTACCTCCGGGAGTGGTTGAAATTTTCCAGATTCAAGTTTCCTAATCACCACCGGTAGGAGTGGAGCCTGATGTACAGTGTGAACATCCTTTAAACTTTCTTCCACTGCCTTTTGCATATCAGGCTCTTCATCACCAAACCTGGGTTCATTCACTGGAACACCTTCATCTAAGAACTCATCTACCAACTGAAGAGAGCTCTTTTGCGTTCACTTCTTTATCACCTCACCAGCTTTAGGTCATATGGTTGGAGACGGGGCCTCATAAGACTCCTTGACCAGTTTACGCTTTTTATTTTGGTCTTTCTTGGAGGGTTCAGTTGGTGCAGGTGTTGGTTTGGGTGGTTGAGAAGCAGTGGGCTTGGGAGCCTTAGCGGCTGCAGGTTTTATGACTGGTGCTGCTTTAGGTGCTAAAGGCTTAGATTGCTTGGTTGCTTTGGGTTTGGTGGCCTTAGTAGGTTTAGGTGCAGGAGAGTCAGGATCACTAACTTCTTCACCGGCAAGATATCTTTGATGCTTAGCTACTTTCTCCAGATACGCATTATAGTATTGTTCTCCTTGAATGTCAGCAGTGATAAGATTATTCGGAATAAGCATCCCAAAGACTTCCTGTTTGGTTCCATTTGCACTAAACTTGAGATATCAAAGAACAGACTCTTCATTAGGCAAATGAAGTGGAGAACCTGGTCTCGGGTGGAACTTGTGCTTGCTTTGTAAGTGATAGACGATCAGCTTGGTGAACCTAACACTTGGGATCACAATAAGGGTGGCTTTCTTCTTTCCCTGATTATGTTGTGCTAGATTCTTTTTGTCTTCAATGAAAGTATGGATGGATTGGGTGAATTCTTCCCACATCCTCTCTGCATAATCGATATGGGCTCGATTGACGATGCCCCAAAGAATCTGCAACACTGGAGCCCTTGGTCTTTCAAACCCTGAAGTCTTTCCCGTAAGACACAAGTTGTTGACTATTGTGAATGCTCTCCACGGTTGAAACATGTCATTAGTCACGACATCTGATAAGGTTCTGACAACTTTCGAATAACCCAAATCGTTAACAAACTTAATAAGAGCATCAGAAGTTGGTGGGGAAGAAAATGCATTATTGGTGTCGACTGGTGTGATTTGAAGTGCGTCTTGATGGTCCTTTTAAACTGAATGGATCTTTGCAGCCTATAAAGGATGATAGCCAAGATGTATAAATACAAATGACTAT
>BQNB010119948.1:0-10010 GCA_026074375.1 Tanacetum coccineum
ATATTGGGCCTTTTAAACCTTAAAGGCTTATAAGTCTTGGTAATAATAGCTTAATGGGCTGCCCCGGCCCATTAGATGGGTACGGGTGGCCCATTAAGTATTTCTTCAATATCAGCTTTGGCTTTGACCTTTGACTTTGTGGGGTTGACTTTGACTTTGACTTTTTGGACTTTGACTTTGATTTGACTTGTCTTTTTCACGCTCTTCCATTCCGTGCTCGGTTTTCTCCGTTTTGGCTTGATTTTTCATCTTTTTGTCGGATATCCATTTCCTGCACAATATAAGTAAAAACATACAAATACAATGTATTTTTGGTACGTTTTTTGATCATTTAAGTCCGGTTTTAAAGGTCAAAGGTATGTGTATTTAGGCACATACTAGTTACCTTTGTGTTCTTTAACTTCGACAGACAAGGAGGAAATCTTCTCCCGAAGAGCTAGTATAGCAGGATTTTGATCAAACTCGGCCATAGAAGCTTCACATTTGGCTCGAAGCCTTTCACGTTCTTCCTCACAAGACCTCTCCCTAGCTTTGATAACATCAGCTTCACCACTCATCCTCTCAATAACCTGCAAAAACTCACGGGCTCTCTTGTTAACTGCATTATCCACCACAGCCTGCCGCGCATAACAGCGGTCATGAAGATCAAGTAGCTCCAAATCCATCTGATTATCCAAATGGCCTTTCCAAGCTGGTGGAGTAATAGCAGCAATCTTCAAGTGACAGGCACTAGCATATTTCAGCTCAAAATAATCCGGGAGGCCTAAAGGACATTTAAAGATGACAAAGGATGAATAAACAAATCAATACCTTCAGAAAAGAACTAAACGAACCAGAAGTTTACCCTCATCATCATCAGATATGGGAAGAAAAGAGGCATCATCCTTAGAAGCAGAGTTTTTGGCACGCACAGCATGAGAACTTGATGACTCGAAAGCTAGTTTCCTCTTCATAGGAGGCCTTTCAGAACCTCCCCTAGTCTTACATTTCCTCTCTTTGATGCGGGCAGCTACACTCCCAGGGTGCACAACAAACTCACCAGCCTTCGAACTCTCCCCTGAGTCTGCAGTAACCTCTGCAGGTTGAACTTTAGGCTCCTCAACATCTTTGGGAGGTTCTGTATTAACTGAAGCAGAAGGGGAACCAATACCAAATCCTAGGGATGGCTCCTTCGGTAAAAAAGCAAGGTCATCGTCATCTTCAGTATAGATAAAGTTCCTGAAAGCCATCTCTGCAAAACAAAGAAATAAATCATATATCAGCAAAAAAGATGACTAAAGAAGTAATCGAGAAATATAAATACCCTTGCCTCCCACAATGATAGCATGCCATTGTTGGCCAAACTCCCACAAAGGCTTAAGGCCAGCTAAAAACATAATGGGATCATCAAACACACGAACACTTGTAGGATACTGACCAAGACATTGAAAATACGGATTTTCATCTATATTTGGAGGGAGCTTATCTCTGAAGGATTTTTAGTCAAGCTTGTTTTCATCAAGTAAAATTTAGGGGTACTTGGAGGGGATAATGGAGTCTTTAACAAAGAAGAATCATTCATGCCAACCCTCGATACGAGTAATAACTTTAGGTAGAAGGTTAGGAATGTGTTTTTCGTACCTTTTTTGAAAAGTCAGCCAACTACCAGCCCGACACAGATTAAAGAAACCTCGAAAGAGGTCCACAGAGGGTTTACATCTATAAGCTTTGCACATAATGATGAAAGTTGTTAGTTTGGCATAACCAAAGGGGTTAAGTCTGGAAATGTAAACTTTGAAATACTGGAGAACCTCACAAAAAAAGTCAGTAAGAAGTAACCTGAGACTGGCGAGAGAAAAAAAATATGTGTATAAGCCGACATAACCAGTAGGAGAGTCAAAGATGGTTTGAGTAGATGTCAGCAATATAACATCATATTCTGAAGGAATGTGATAAGAAGAAAGGAACTCATTCAACTCCTTGGATGACAAACCACAACGCTGCACAACTATGGTATCCTTCGCACTCATAACGAAAAAATAGTTTTTGAGATTCTTAACTTACAACACTTCAATAAGAAGAAAGCCGAATAATGGAGGTGATAAAAAGAAAATAGGTTTTAGGAGTGACATTTATATAGGCGAAGGTAGAGAGCTGTGGGACCGCACACGTGGAAGAGATCAAAGACTTCTATGGATTTCAAATTTAATTTAAATTGAGATAAGAAGTTCACAATAACCAAGGCTGATTGTTGAGTAATTTGCATTTAAAACTCTCAACTAACCCTGAGGCAAGTGGGTTTCACTGTTCAGTGTCTGCAAATCGAAGCATGGCCTTCGATCTCAATTGTGAATGATAATCGAAATCAATACATATATAGATGTATACATTACATTCGACTGGGGGGCTTGATGACGTACCCTCTTCTTCGGTTCGAAGGTCTCCCCTTCGAAGCCCGAATGGGATCTTCTCCCAGTTACAACCAATAACCTTCGAATAGTTTCGAATAGCATAAAACCACCTTCGGGATGGTTACCAGTATGGGAATCCGCCACGTTAAGCCCTACACCTTTGCGGTGGGCCTTCGATGAAACTTGAGCAAAGGTCAAACCCACGTTCTCCATCTCTATCAAGGTTTTCCCGCCAAAATAGAGATCGTGGTACATAACCTTAAGAATCACCCCTTAAATCGGGGGACACCCCCACGATCACCGGTCTATGTGCTAAGCCTCCCATCTTATTTCTACACCTATACATAGATGGTATAGGCTTCAGGTATGGTCAGAACTTTTACACACACTCTTACTTACGTTATCATACTTTATTAAATACAAAGCACATACTTACTCTCACGCCAAAGGTGATTCGCAGGGACACCCCTTGCGCTTCACTTAACGTAGTGTTTTCATTTGTGTTGACACAGGTTATTCAAGACTTGGATACTCAGCAATCACCCAAAGCATCATTCGATCTCATAGAAGCATGATCGTGCCTATATTTGCACAATCAGTATCTTGAACTAACATCATTAAATTAAGAATGACCTCTTTCTCTCTAATAAGACACCAACCTCCGTTCATCAGTTATCTCGGAGGAAAGTTAAGGTTGCGCAAAGCTTCAACTTCTCTTTCATCACCAACCTGGTGAACATCTCTGCAAGGCTCTTTGTTCCAAGAATCTTCAACAAAGATAAGGACCTTTCACTTATCAATACTCAAACAAGCTTTGCCCAACTGCAAAACTTTAGATTCTTCACAAGATGAATCGAACTCTTAGTATCTTTGTCACAGTATTAAACACTTTCTGCCTGAGCTTAGTCTAACTTCTTAAGAGACTTCTTTAACCATATCAACTCTCTGCTTGCTTATGCAACTGCCATAAATTATACTTCTATAGTTAACATAGTGATACTCTTCTATAGTCTAGACACATAAGCAAGCACATGCTTCTCAGAGCATCTATCCTTTATCTCGAACACTAAGGGCAACTACCACTTAGGCTCGTTGACTTCTGCTATGTCAGAGCCTGCGACCAACATGTCATCAACCTTTGATAGTTGTCTAGTGCAGGATAAACCATCTTCTTACAGTGGCAACAATGGTTCATGTCACATAACTCGCACCCTATCCTTCTGCACAGAATTGTCAAGTTTCAAGTACCATTGTCTCGATGCTTGCTTTGATCCGTACAAACTTGTCTTCAACTTGCACACAAGGTTTTCTTCTTTCCCAGCTGACTGAAATCCCTCTGGTTGTGTCATGTAGATGTCTTCGTCAAGGTCACCATGTAAGAAGGTTGTTTTGACATCTAATTGCTCTAGATGCAAGTCCTCTGCGGCTACAATACTCAAGACTAACCTGATTGTAGTCATCTTCACAACCGGAGAGAAGATCTTATTGTAGTCTACCCCCCGTTTTTGTTAGAAACCCTTAACCACCAATCGAGCCTTGTACCTTTTGTTGCTATTATGCTCTTCTTTAACCCTGAACATCCACAAGCTTTGTGATGCCTTATTTCCTGCTGGTAATCTAACTAAGAACACGTCTGGTTCTTTTCAAGTAAAACCATCTCTTCATTAATAGCCTTTTCCATTGTACGGATTCTTTGCTACTCAATCTGGTTCATCATTCTTTGTCAGTAGCAAATAGTTTATTGATGGAGAGTACCTTACCAAAGCCCTGGACTCTCTGGTGGATCTTCGTACTTGTGGAGTCTCGGAGCCTCCCTTCTTGGAGGATACTCCGTATTTAGAGTATTCTTGATCTGATCATCCACTATCCTTGAAGCTCCTACTGTTTTTGGACCCCTTACTCGTATTTGAGCTCCTACCTAGGCTTTGAGTGATTTCTGAACTCAACTCATGCTCTGTAACTATGTTATCATTCTTTGCAAGGTTCTTTGGAGTGTCTACTAACACCACTTAACTCTTCTGTATTGGCTTCGTTAAGCTGCTTGAATCTGTCGTAGACCTGGATCCATAAATCGAGTCCACAAATGTAATATCTCTGCTTCGGGTAACTCGGTGACTCTTCGTATCTCGAAAGATGTATCGCATTTCATCTGAGCCGCTGCCTATGAATATACATTTCATAGGATCTCCGCAAATATCTTTCACTTTAACAAATGAGTCACAACCAAATACCTTCAAGTGTGTGAGACTAGTATCCTTCCCTCGCCATTCCTCTTCTGAAATACGCAACCCTATCAGAACGTAGGGTATGCGATAGATTAAGTAGGTCGTACTTACTGAATTTGCCTATAACATCTTCGGTGCCTCTGCACGGAGCCCCGTGCTCTCTGCTCTAAATGTTCGGCTCAATCTTTTAGTAACACCAAACTGTAGAGGTGTTTCCAAGACCATTTTCAGCATCACAATCCCGTTCTCGACACAAAACTTAATCGGTCAGCTAATATACTCTCCACCATTATCAAACTTCAAACACTTCACCTGAAGGTTTGTATTATACCTACCGCAACTCCTGCTGCAATCTTCGATAACAGTATCATATTAGCGGGATCCTCAGACTGATGTAATAAATGTAGGGCCATAGCCTTCTATATGAACTTTCTCCAACCTTTGTAGTTTCCTTGTCTTCTCTGACATTATGAAGGAAAGCTTCTTCTGCTTCCCCAAACCTCCTGGCTTACAGAAGTAGATATCTACCTTCCGTACATCTAGAACGTTGCCTTTGGAAGCTAACATGTTCATACCAATCCTGCTCATATCACTAAGTTTACGGTGCTACAGAGCTGCACTGCCACTACCATCAATAATTACGTCAATCCCTCGAGGTGTACCTCAACCATATACAGGCTTCCACGTTTGTTTCCACGAGCTACCACTATACTACCTTTAGTAACCTTCCATTGCTGGTCTCTGAAGCCTATGTGGTAACCTTCCTCATTAAGCTGCCCAACTGAGATTAACATTCTCTTTAGGCATGAAATGTACCTAACATCCTTCAGAGTCTAACTTGTACCAAAAGAAGTTTTGAGGATAACATCCCCAACGCTTGCAATGTTTAGTGTCTTATCATTTGCTAAACAAACCTTACTGGTGCGTAGCTTGATCTTTTCTAACTCTTCTTTGCAATAGGTGGCATGGAACGATGGACCAGAATCCATAATACGATCCTCAACCGTATTCTCAATGCAACAAACCAATGCGTCATCAGAGTCTCCATCTACCATGTTAATATCCTTATCCTTGGAGGCTACAAGCTTCGAACACTAATTCTGAAAGTGGCCATTCTGGTTGCAATTCCAACACGTGCTATTATGCCTGTACTTTATCTCTTATATCTTCCATGATTTCGACTTGTTTTTGTTTTGCTTCCTACCCTTTGTCGTACCCTCTGCCCCTGTATCTGCCCTCTACACTTAACAAATAATTCGTATATTCTCTGGATGTCTTCCGACAGATATCTTCAACAAATAATCAAATCTCGAATCCCTTTGAACGTTAGCTTAGTAGTTCTACACGAACCACTGACTGTTGTAACAGTGCTTGACCAACACTAGGGCTACAAAGATAATAATAACAAAGCCTTCATACCTGTAGGTTTGGCTTTTGCCAAAGGCTCCTAAAGCTTCTTCTGATATAGAGAGTCTTCGATCCACATCTTACAGAAACCGAAATCATAACCATCATACGGTCAATCTTTAGCTTACCGTCTTCTACCTTTGTTTATCGTAGTCTGGCTCTTGATACCACTTTGTTAGGGTATATGGCACCTGCACACACTTCTGTACAGACCTTTGTACGGTATATAGCTCCTGCACACACCACTTGAACAAACAAATAATACAAACAAGGCTTACGGAAGATAAATGCGAAATATAATCGACACAAGATATAGCGTGGTATCTACAACTATGATAGTCGTGGCAGTCCACGGGATCAAACCAGAGAGATATTATTAAGCTCTGAGCTAAACTGCTCAGGCTCGTGTTAAACTGCACGATCGTGCCAAACTGCACGACCCGTGCTAAACTGCACGGGATACAAAACACACACACTCAGATCCAAGTTTACAAATACAATGAGAGAAGTATTTATAAGTGTGAAACCTGTCTTCATTTTACTTATTCTAACGATGTGAAATTAAGTTTACACTCAACATATGTATCTTTGAAAAAAGAGTCATTTACATATATATTCTTTCAAAAATGCAAAATTGTCAAAGCCGCCATGCACAAATGTCCAAATATAACACTATTTAGATACTTATCCTATCCGTTACCATTATTGAGTTTTTTTTATATACATGTAGACACTTCATCATCATATAAATTTCGATCCAAGGCCATGACAACCACTACAATTACGAAAAGGTTATCTTATTTCATCTTATTTTTGTGTTTGTAAAATTCGATTTTTCTCTAGTATAATCTCTTGGAAATAGGTTACTCAACTTTACATTCTTATTTTATGCATCAATGTTGTAACTTTTAAATCGTGTAACACGCCTAAAGTCCTAAACATTATGTGTGGTTCTGGGTGTAATTAGAGGTGGAAATGAGCCGAGTCGAGTCTGAGCTTGTCAGAGCTCGAGCTCGGTTCGTTTACATATATAAAGCTTGAGCACGGGCTCGAGCTCATTTAAAGCATCGTATTTTGAGCTCGAGTTTGGCTCGTGAAAATTTTCACAAGCTTGAGTTCAGCTCGGGCTCGATTAACTTATAAAAGTGTTAAAGAAATTAAAGCTTAAAGGCTCATTAATCACACTAGACTCGAGCTCGTTTAGTTTTTATATTACGTATATATTTGTTAGGTCTCGTTTAGGCTCGCAAGCCTAATCGATCTTTATATATAAAGCCCGGGTTCGAGCTCAATTATTAAATGAGCCCAAACTTAGGCTCGAACTCGGGCTTGAGCTCGTTTAGGCTCAACTCGTTCGAGCTTTTTACTGATCCGATCCCGAGCTTTTAACGAGCGGCTCGGCTCATTTCCATCCGTAGGTGTAATGGTCACTTTCACATCACCGTTACATCATTTTTTTAGCATATTATATTTACCAGTGTAGTGGTTACCATCTAACCAAACACGTAAAAATATCTCATTTAATTTAAACATATCTCAAAATATACACCACGCACACTTAAAAAATGATGCCTTTCGTGCAACACGAAACCAACACAAAAAACACACCTTGGCGTGCAATGGTGTTTGGCCGGAAGAAAGAAAGGGGAGGGGGGATGGCGCACCAACGTGGATGGTGAGATACACAATAACATAACACGAGCTCTTGTAGACTCGATTAAAGGTTTTATTATGACACTTTAATGTTTAAGTTGAATAAATATGAAAAACATAAACCATTTTATCTTTTGTTATATTTTTTTTAGCAACTGAAGATGCCTTTTATTTAGAAATTGTTCTCCGAGTTTAATTAGGTAGCCTAAATGGCTAAATAGACACTAAAAAAATTGTCTTTTAGTAAACACAAAGAAAAGTTTCACCAAAAGTAAAAAAATGTCGCGAAAAGTATACAAATATCGACAAAAGTTAGAAAAATATCACTTAACTTTTTTAGTGTTTTTTCTACACTAAAAAAAGTGTAAGTAAAAGTGCAGTTGGTAAAAGGCTAGTTACAATGACAAAAAGTGTAAGGATATATTTTTTTTCTTTTACGACACATGTTTTCACAAAAAAGTGACATCAAATCTCAAAATTTTGACCATTTGTTTATTAAAGTACATATTGTATATTTAGTGTAATCGGCCCATTGGCCCGAGCTCATAGTCTAGAAGCTTCCTTTCTATCCTATATATAGGTTGGCTATTATCAATTATAATCAAGCAAGCAATTCAATCAATATCAATTTCTATTATCTCTCATGGTAATCAGAGCCTAATATTAATCTTCCCGTAATCTTCTCTTTTTTTTCTCTCATAACACGCTCCTCACCTCTCCCTCCCATTCAAAAAAAAGTTACTGTTCATCGGCGTCACTATTCATCGATGAGTACTGTTCATCGGCAAGTACAGTTCATCGGCGAGTACTGTTCATCAAAAAAAAGTTGTTATGGCTTCTCATGATCAGCAATGGTATATGAATACCGGAGCAACTTCTCACCTTTCATCTCACACCGGTAACCTTCAAACCTCTTTTCTTAATCGTAATTTTCATTCAGTTATTGTCTGAAATGGATCATCTATACCTGTCACCCACTCTGGACATGTACAAATCCCTAATTCATATCGCCCACTCCACCTTAAAAATGTTCTTGTCACACCCAATATAATTAAAAACCTTGTTTCTGTACGTAAATTCACCACTGATAATAAATGCTCCATTGATTTTGATCCCTATGGTTTCACTGTACGAGATTATCATACCCGTCAAACCTTTCTTCGTTATGACAGCACGGGTGATCTATACCCCTTACACGTTGCCGCCTCAGCCTTTGCCCTACTTATTAATAATCATTCCCTTTGGCATCAACGTCTTGGTCACCCCGATGACAATGTAATTCAACCCCTGTCGTCACGTGTCCTTGTGTCTTATAATAAACAAAACGCTCAACACTTGTGCCATGCCTGCCAGTTAGGGAAACAAACAAAACTTCCCTTTCAACGATCTACCTCTATTGTCACATCTCCATTTAACATTATTCACTCAGACCTTTGGACACCTCCTGTCTCTAGCATGAGTGGATATAAATACTATGTCCTTTTCTTAGATCACTATTCACATTTTTTATGGGTCTACCCACTTCACAAAAAATCTAATGCGCAGTCAAAACTTCTACACTTTTGTGCCTTTGTAAAAACCCAATTCAACCGTAAAATCAAAGCTTTTCAATGTGATCATGGTGGAGAATTTGACAACAACTCCCTCCATGAATTATTTGCCACTAATGGCATTCAATTTCGTTTCTCATGCCCACATACATCTTAACAAAATGGCAAATCTGAACGCATAATTTGTACTATTAATAACGTAGTACGTTCCCTCCTTTTTCAAGCCCGTCTTCCTCTCGAGTATTGGGTCGAAGCGCTACTCACCGCCGCTTACTTAATATCATCCCCTCAACCTCCATCAATAATGACATCCCTTACATAAAATTATTTAACAACCCAACCTCTTACACCCACCTTCGCACGTTTGGATGCCTTTGTTACCCTTACACTTTTCCACTGCACAAACTTGCCCATTATACTACACCATCTATCTTTCTTAGGTACGCTTACAATCATCGTGGATATCGGTGCCTTGACCTGAACACCAAAAAATCATCATTTCTCGTCATGTCACATTTGACGAAACTGTCTTTCCCTTCGGCTCTATGACTCCAACTAAAACCCTCCTCATACCAATTTTTAGGTGATAATCTTGACACCTCTCCCATTGCCCTTCGCCTACTTACCACACCTACTTCTCCTCAACAAACACCACCGCAAACAACACCACAAACAACTCCATAAACAACACCTCTAACTCCGCTATCCACACCATCACCACAAACAACACCGACACCACCAATCACCCCGCCACCACCACCACCACCACCACCACCAACAACAAC
>BQNB010119949.1:0-20723 GCA_026074375.1 Tanacetum coccineum
AACAAGATCTCTATGTTTTGACATAAGATTATTTCTATGTTCTTCAACATAATTTAGATCAATACACAAATAGTCTAGATAGTTCTTTCTATCATCATTATCTTCCATTTCAAGAAGAGGGTGTACCCTTCTCATGGAGATCTTTACCCATTCACCATTCCTGTCACCTTCTTTGCTGACAGCCTCATTATCTTCATCAAGTTCCATGAGTACCTTTACTTCAACCATCTCATTGTCATCTGATGACACTTCTTTTTCATCCTATTCATAGGCTTCAACGATAAGACCTTTATTCTTAACCATTGAGGCTTTAGAAGCTTAAGCACTTGAACTAAGGAGAGGCAGTTTAACCTTGACTTTGTTGTATTTGGCTACAAATCTTTGGTAGGCCTTAGTTTTGGTTTGTGCTGAGAGGAACTAAGAAGTTTTGGTTGAAAAGGTGATTGATATCAAGGAACTGGAGTTTTTGAAAAACAGTCTCTTGCAAAGGGACCCTTCCTGCCACATTTGTGGCAATCAGTTTGGTCAGTTGCTTTTGCACTATTGTACCTTTAAGTACCCTTTTTGAAGAACCTTTTAGACTTGGCTAAAAGAGCTCTTGCTTGATATTCTTCCTCAAGGTCATCCATGTAATCTTGACTGCTTTGTGTATCCTCTTCATCATCAGGATTGTCTTAAAAGTCCTGGACAATAGAGGTAGAGAAGAAGGCAGTTGACAAAGGAGTTGCAGAGACAAGAGATTTCTTTTTTTTCAGTCTCATAAATACTGTCTATTAGGTTTTCTTCATATTTGAGTTTACCTTATAGAGAAGCAAGCTCAGATTCTTTCATATGATTTGTGTTTCTAAGACTTTCGCAGAAACTTAGCCACTTCTTTGGTAACCCATTTATAAAACCAGTATTTATTTCAAGCTTTGAAAGTTGGATGCCATCATTTACTAACTCATTCATCAAAGCTTTGTATCTGGTGAAAGTTTGGGTTAGTGTTTCACCTTCTTTGAATTTGAAGGTGTTGTAACAAAACTTTAGGTCCATGACCCTACTTTCTTTCACATCACAGGGGCCCTTGTGATACAGTATCAGGTCATATCAGGTTGATTTAGTTGTTAGGCAGTTTATGACAGAATTTATTTGGTCATCTGAAAGGACATACATGATGAGACTTTTAAGTCGCTGATCTAAGTTAGCAGCCTTTCTCTCATCCCCATGGCTTTTTTTGACCAGTTGCCATGGGGATAAAAGGACAATTTTTGATAATATTTTCAAATTGAGGTTCAATACCAATGATGTGGCACATGAACCTCTTTTTTCAGTTGGTGAAATTTTCCACTTCTAGTACAGGAGCGGCATTTAACTGGCCACCTCTATATTCAAGAGTCTGTAGTACTTCTACTGCTGCCATTTAAGATGGATCTTGATTTTAATTTTTTTTAGCAGTTATAAAAACTTTGAAAAGGTTTTATAAATCAGCCTGCTTTGATACCACTTGTTGGTCCCTTGGAATCTGATATAAGGTTTATCAAGTTAAACTAATTCCATGGCAACAAAGTGAGCTTTAAACAGATATATATGAAGAATATAAAGAACTAATTTAAAACACGCATAAGTAACTTTTCAACGTATAGGTTCTTATTAACATCAAATAAAGAATCTATGACACACCTTGCTTGCGAAATAGCAAGGTGGTTGAATGAAAATTGAGGGTATTATCTCTTTCAAACTTAAACTCTAACCAAAGTTAAGAGAGTAAGAAAACAAACTACTTATGACTAAACTAAAGCTTCAGCTTTCAGTAGTACCGTTCAGTTTGTTTGAGAGATAAATGAACTCTTCAATGTGTATCACATTAATTGGAAGAGATGCATTTACTCTTGGAATCCCTTTCCTTTTATAGGCAAAGGAATTAGGGTGTACAAGTTAACCTAGTACGCGTGTCATGCATCCAATGGGTGACTGAGATACCATTTAATGCAGACGTGCTCTAAAGTACCAGGTACAGTCATTTAAGGAAAGTTATTGTACTTATATACCAACTTTAGAAACACATTTTCCCAAGGAGATTGCTTTATTCCTTTTGACATAAAGCAATCTTTTTCCCGCCTTGTAAACCTTCTAGAAGTAAAACAAACGTTTCAATCTTCTGTTAAGGAATTAGACAACGTTCAACTTGGAATTGTCAACCAAGCTGAACTGAATCTCTTTGCATAGGCCTTCTTCAGTTTCTGATCCGCTGCATAAACTGAAGTGAAGATACTTTCCAATCTTCTAAGGACCTGAAGAGCTGAAGCTGAAGAAACTTCAGTGACTCAAACTGAAAGACTTCAGCTTGAGTAACACTTAGGGGATTTTATGTTTAAATCTACTAAGAAACTGAAGGGCTCAGGAACTGAACCCAACACAAGTAAATCTCGGGTTTGAAGAGGGGGTTGATTAAACTACTATATTTAACTATTCATAATTATGCAGAAAAGAATTAATGAAAAAACTCGTATGGTTAAACAAATGTGTTTACATAATTATGCACTACTCCCTAGTTGTTTTCTTTGATTTTATTGCATGTCACCCTTGTTAATGTAGTGTGTAAGTATTCCCTAATTCAGTTGCGGGTTGGTCAAGTCCACTATCTACGTTACAACCTAGACGGTGGTTACCTGCAGACACCGCTCACGTCCAATAGTAAATTTACGCGCAATAAATACTTAATTCGTAATACACCCAAATGTGATCTAGATATGAAGATCTAATCACAGGTATCCTCTAACCTAATCGCGTTTCCCTAGACGTCTATGCTATGATATAAAGATCAAATAGCTAGTTTTCGTAAGCCTTACGCGCACACCATTAATAAGAAGCAATAATAAAAGAGAATTAACAACTAAGTTTCATGCAATCATTAGCAAACACATATAGATTTAGCCAAGCATGTTAATTGAAAGCGAAGAACGATTAATCAAACAGCACACAGACATATTGAATGATTAAAAGGGTTTAGAAACTTCACTTCAATTAGACATGGAGTTACAATGAGTATCAAAGGGTTAAAAACCCTAAAAATCCGACCAATATCTCTGCTACAAAGTTATCCTACGAATTCTCCACGTTTTTCCACATAAAATATAAAAATAGGGTTTGTATATATAGGAAGTCGGGTCTGACGGCGTCGCTAGGGTTTCCTAACACCGTCAGCCCGCTGAATCTTCTAAAGGCTTCTCTTTGTCGGTCATTATGACCAGTCACAAGCGTGTGACGTGTCGCCCCTCACTGCTTGACGCGTCCAAAGTAAATCCTAACAGCCGACTCATGCTCTAAAAGTCACAACTTGATCAAAAGCTTCACTTTCTAGGCACTTTTTGTGAAGGTATCAGAATGGAAGTCGCGAGCTCAAAGTGTTGTGTTTTTGTCAAGTTTCTTCCCGAATCGAGCCCAAGTCACGTGCTTTTCCTCCAAATGCTAAAACATAAAAAAGAAATGATTAAGTACAATATTTGGGCATATTTGCATGATTTTAGGGTTAAATGACCCTGAAAAAATGTATAAAATGACACCTCATCAAATACCCCTACACTTGGGATTTGCTTGTCCTCAAGCAAATAGGCTTTTCTACTAAGTAAACAGCAAAGTCGGGGGGATTTAAGCTACTTAGAGATAATTTATGGCACAACCGGTTTAACCTCGTAATTAAAAGCACAAAAATATATAATAGCATATCACATAAGTGTTTGGAATCTCTTTTTCACTCGGTGTAATAATGAATTATAACAATATAGGAAACGGGAAAATAAACACTCACTACCTGTCATAGTATATAGATTACCATAAGCTTGATAAAGGATCAAAACGCGTAAAACCTAGGAATTACTATCAAAGAGGTCTTTTAAAGGGTTGTAACATAAAGTGTGGGGTAAAGGAAACACGGTTGGGGATATAGGGAATTTTGACTGGTGGCAAGCTAATTATCTACAAGAATACATGTAAAAAGCGTTGCTAAGCCAAGACTCGAAAAAAACTAGGAAAATATACAAAACTATACATCAAACTCTTTCTTTTTCTTTTCTCGACTCTTTCTTAACATAAACATTGGCAAGATAGCGGCCCACATTTTCTAACATTTTTTTATATACACTTTTGCTCTGCCATCTGCTGAAAATAAATAATATACATGACTTGGGGTTTATAACAGCACCCCTACACTTGAGTTTTTAATACTCGAAAATAAACTAACTAATGACCCGAAAATGATCAATAAACATGGAGCATATTAGCCAAATATGGGGGTAATAGTTTGACTTTCTTCCCCATTTCTCCATATAATAAAAACTATCATGAATCGCAATCGTCCCAAAATTGTATACACTAACAATAGACTCGACTTAGCAACTATGTAATCAAGTAAACAATGGGGTTAAACAATTGTGATAAAAATAATGTACTAAAAATGAGTACATACAAGGAAGGCTAAGGCGATTTGGGTGTAACATTTTGATGGGGTGTAAACAATGCTCTTCGTTAATAATCCGGAACCCATCGGAAAATTATGAGAATCGCGAAACGGATAGGCTCAGAGGGGGTGCACTAGAGGTATCTTGCACTAAAAATGAGTGCACAATAAGAGTGTGGGGGTAGTTATATGACTGAGGAGATCTTCATAACTATAACAAACGAATGCTAATAAGAGGGTTATCCTAATGCCTTTTATCACTTAGCAAATCTTAATCGCACGAATGCGATCTCACTAGCAGTCTCGGGATGAATCGCTAAAGCAAGTTCTAAAATCTATAATACTACTGGTACACTCTTATAAGCACTAAAAATGAATGCTTTTATTTCTAAAGATTTAGGGGCGAACCTTACATTTTTTTTGGGGGGGGGTGTTGGAATTTTTGAGTGGTAGGGTATTTGTGCTAGTCATATAACTCATATTCATGAGACGCTTTTAATACTATAGTTTCACCGATATATGCCATAATTTTTTTAAAAATTTGGGCTAAAATTACCTTCCTAAACTATGTTTCGGTATATTACACATTTTTTTAAGAATAAAGCAAATGCAATCGAAAGAATAATTTCTAAGGCTTTTATTACCCCCTATACTTATTTTAAACATTTTGTATGTGCAGGTGATTGCAAACCGAAGTTTTACAACCCTCCTAGGCAGTGTACCTAACCGTTGTAGTGTAGTATAGGCAAGACTAGGGGGTTATTATCGTTCTCTAGGGTAATAGTTTGTGTAGGCTCGAAATGTATGGTCACTAAAGTCTAGAGGTCGAGATAAGAGTATTTTTGTATTTTTTTATATTTTATGGAAGTAGTAAAATCTCGGGTTTACAAGGGGTTTTAATTAAAATAATTAACTATCCTAATTCTATACTAAATGCAGAAAAGTAAAGTTGATGGAAAACTCATATGGTTAAACAAATGTGTTTACCTAATCATGCACTACTCTATAGTTGTCTTGTCTAATTTTATTACATGTTACCCTCGTAATGGAATTTGTAAGTACTTAAATAATTAAACACCTAACTCGGAATCCACCCAAATGGCAATGTAGTATGAAGACTATTGCGTGGATAACCTCTAACCTAGCCGCGTTTCCCTAGACGTCTTCGCTATGCAATTAAGAAGCTAGCTTTCTAAAGCCTAACACGCACGTCATTAACAAGAACCAATAAGAAAATATAAACAACTAGGTTTCATGCAATCATAAGCAAACACATATTATATTTAGCCAAGCATGTTAATTGAAAGCGAAGAACAGTTAATCAAACAATACATAGATGTATCGAAAGATTAAAAGGAATAAAGGACTTCACTTTAATTGAACATGGAGTTATGGTGGTTACACAAGGGTTATAAAACCCTAAAATTCGTCTAAAAACGAGGCTATAAAGTATAGGTTCAATCCTCTAAAGTTTTTTACACAAAACATAAAACTAGGGTTTGTATATATAGGATTACGGCTCGACGACGTCGCTTGTAAATTGCGACGTCATCAACCCGTAGAATCTTCTTCGGGCTTCTTAAGGTCGGCTACTTCGATGTCGTCACAAGAAATCTTGACGTCATCTCTTGATGACTTTGACGTCATCACAAGAAATTATGACACCGTCTCCACGCATTGTATGCCAAATCTCGATCATTTTCGTGTAGAGTTGCAATCTTGTCCTGTTTCTTCCCAAATTGAGTCCAAGTCATGTGTATTTCCTCCAAATGCCTTCCAAATGCTAAATGACAAAAAGAAACGATTAAGCACGATAAATGGAGATATTTGCATGATTTCGGAGGTTAAATGACCCCCGAAAAAGTGTATAAAATTACACCTCATCAAATACCCCTACACTTGGGATTTGCTTGTCCTTAAGCAAATGGGCTTTTCTACCTAGTAAATAGCAAAATCGGGGGCATTAAACCTACTCAATAAAGATAATTTATGGCACAACCAATTAGACCTCGTAATTAAAAGCACGAAAATTATACACTAGCACCTCACATAAGTGTTTGGATTCTCTTATTATTTCGGGTGTAATAATGAATTCTAACAATATAGGAAACAGGAATATAACACTCACTACCTGTCATAGTATATAAATTACCATAAGCTTGATAGAGGATCAAAAACCTCCACCGCTTTGGCGTAAGCACCTAGGAATTACTATCGAAGAGGTCTTTAAAGGGTTGTGATGTATAGGTGTAGGGTAAAGGAAACACGGTTGGGGATATTTGGGGTAATTTTGACTGGTGGCAAGCTAATTATATACAAAAATACATGTAAGAGGCGTTGCTAAGCCAAGACTCGGCGAAACTAGGACAATAATATACAAACTCTACATCAATCTCTTTTTTTTCTTTTCTCGACTCTTTCTTCAGCCCGTATCTAACATATGTTTTTGCTTTTTTTATTTTTCTATTTTTTATACACTTTTGCCCTGCCACCTGCTGAAACATAAAAAATGTATGACTTGGGGTTATAATTGCACCCCTACACTTGAGTTTTTAGTACTGAATAACATAAACTAACTAATGACCCGATTTGAGAAGGATCAACATAACATAGAGAATATTAGACAAATATCAGGGAAATGACTTAACTTTTCTTCCCATTTCTCCGTATAATAAAGACTACCATGAATCCCAATCATCCCAAAACTGTATACACTAATAATGACTCGACTTAACAACCATGTACTCAAGTAAATAATTAACCGGGGTTTAACCAATGTGATAACAATAATGTACTAAAAATGAGTAGATACAAGGAAGGCTAAGGCGCTTTAGGTGTAACATTTTGGTGGGGTGTAAACAATGCTCTACATTAATAATCCGGAATCCATCGAAAAATTACGAGAACCGCGAAAAGGATAGGCTCATAAGGGTGTACTAGAAGCATCTTACACTAAAAATAAGTGCATAGCAAGGGTGTGGGGGTAGTTATATGATCGGTGAGACCATCATAACTATAACAAATACATGCTAAAAATAGGGGTTTATCCTAATGCTTCTTATCGCTTAGTAAATCCTAATCACACGAATGTGATCTCATTAGCAGTCTCGGGATGAACCATTAAAGCAAGTTTTAGAATTTATAATACTACTGGTACACTCTCATAATCCTAACCGATACCAATGCTCCAGAAAAAGCAACAAAACCACACATGCTCATTCAAATCCATGAACGAGACACATGTGATTGCTTAAATCCTTAACTCGAGAAAGCTAAAGGTTAAAATCATCAAAAGCACCAAAGAGGCAAAGATGGATGCTTTAACTCCTAAAGATCTAGGGGCGAACCTCACATTTTTGGGGTAAAATTTTTAAGTGGTAGGGTTCTTTTCTGCTAGTCATATAACTCCTATCCATGAGACGCTTCTAATACTACAGTTTCATCAGTATATGCAATAATTTTTTTTAAAATTTGGGCTAAAATTACCGTCCTAAACTATGTTTCGGTATATTGCACATCTTTCTAAGAACAAAGCAAATGCAATTGAAGAAATAGTTTCTAAGGCTTTTATTACCCCCTACACTTATTTTGAACATTGTCTCTAATGTTCTATGAGTACCTGAAACCGAATAAAGGGAAAATAAGAAAAGCGAGAGAAACTAATGCTCTCTTGGTTTTGCTCAATAATGGAGAAGAAACAATATAAACCGGCTAAATTTTCATCCAAGAATCGTCCAAGTGAAAATCCAAAGAACTTTCGAACTCTCATTATCTAATATTACTTGTAAATCAAAGACAAAAAGCAACCATACTAAGCGTAAAATTCTACGGGAAATGATATACAACCCTATTAATCGTGAATTGAAATCCTAAGAAAGCAATAAAGATAGAATGTATGTACTGATGTAGTCGTGGCTTTCTGCAAGAGGTAGAAAAAAATAAAAAAATTGGAAATTAAACAAAATTAAATTTTCAAAAATTCAAAAGAAACACAAAAGTTTTGTAGCTACAGTTGGTGACGCCATTAGGATAAACCCTGACGTCGTCTCCAACTGATGTAAATATTGTTGCTTCATTTTTTTGGAAAAATTTCTGCACAAATATCCTATTAGTGATTTCCTAGAAAAATTTACTGCATAGGCCACAAAAACGGTTAGTACAAACATATGACTCAAAATAAACAAATAAAACATAAAATGTGAATTAATCTAAAATTATTTGTTTTACATGTTTGAAATTTGTTCTTAAAAACCGGATATTTTCCCCTACACTTGTTTTATGCAAAATACCTTTGTTTGCAATTAAGACGAGGTTAAAGACAAAACAAAGCATGATCACATATAAATCAAACATATAAGAACAAATAGTAAAGAATAAGACACACGACGCTCCTAAAATGAAAGAAATAAAAGATTAGGTTGCCTCCCAATAAGCGTTTTTCTTTATTAACGACTCTTCTAGCTAGACTCGAAGTCATACTACTTACGTGACTTCGTCGATTGTCCTACTTCCATCAAGTTCTGCTAAGTATTCGGGTCCAATCTCTAAACATTCTTTATAAAACCTTAATATCTTATTCATCACATAGTCTACTCCTCTCCTCTTGTCCTCTTTACTTCTAAAGTAGACCGACTAATTGTGCTCTTTTTATATGTTTGATAAGGATTTAAATTGCTCAATCTTATAGGGCATCATGTAAGCAATTTCATCAGTTCCATTTGTAAACTATACTATTCCTAATGATGAATCATAAGTCATATTGAACACTTCAACAAATGGCCTTCCAAGCTCTACCTGTGACAAGCTAGGGTTTATAACCGAACTAATATCCTCAATAATTAGGAAATCCAAAACATAAATGAAATTTCCTACAAATATGTGCATTCCTCTAACTCTTCTAGTAAAATTACCTATTCCTCTGAAAATTTCAAGATCATTTCTAGGTTCCAGTTGTTTTCTCATGATCCAGTTTTATTGCGTACGAGTCATGATATTTATAGGGGAATTAAGATCTATGTAGGCCTTTCACACATGTATGTGTCCTATGTTGCATGGTATTTTAAGGTTCAAAGGACTTCCTCCTACAATGATTGGGTTTCTCACAAACAAAGATGGGATCAGGGCACATATTGAGTACTTATGATATGTTAATTCACTTCTAGTTGGAAATTTATCTAAGTACTATACACCTAATTCCTCTCCTGTTACTACGTTATCGTCCTCTTCTAACTCAGTCCTCACTATAAATCAATCATACTTCTTAATAATTCCAACAAACAATCATGCTTCATCCATTTTCCTTTTGTGCAAACAAATTGTAAATAGATGTATGGGGGACTAAGTTTAATGATTGAGGAATGAGTTGAGCATATAAATTTTTACTTTTAATTATTGAGATTGGTGATGTCATTGGGTGATGGTGGTTATTTGGTTATCCATGGTGAAGACATGATTTCTAGAATAAAAACCTACAAAACAAACACACAAAGACAATTTAGACTAAAAAAGGAATTATACTAAAGAAGAAAAATAAAATCTCACTTGATAGGAATCTAGTGAGTAGACCTAAGCTAGATAGAATCTGAAACCTAGACTATTCCCCAGCAACGACACCAAAAACTTGATGTGCGGGTGATTGCAAACCGAAGTTTTACAACCCTCCTAGGCAGTGTACCTAACCGTTGTAGTGTAGTATAGGCAAGACTCGGAGGTTATTATCGTTCTCTAGAGGAATAGTTTGGGTAGACTTGGAGGTTGAGAGAAGAGTATTTTTGTATTTTTGTATATTTTATGAAAACAAGTGAAATCTCAGGTTCAAAGGGGGTTTTAGTTAAACTAATTAACTATCCTAATTCTATACTAAATGCAGAAAAGTAAAGGTGATGGAAAACTCATATGGTTAAACAAATGTGTTTACCTAATCATGCACTACTCCCTAGTTGTCTTCACTTTTATTACCCGTCACCCTCGTAATAGAATGTGTAAGTATTTAAATAATTAAACATCTAACTCGGAATTCACCCAAATGGAAAGGTAGTATGAAGACTATTGCGTGGGTATCATCTAACCTTGCCATGCTTCCCTATATGTTTTCGATATGCAATTAAGAAGCTAGTTTTCTAAAGCCTAACGCACACATCATTAACAAGAAGCAATAAGAAAAGATAAACAACTAGGTTTCATACAATCATAAGCAAACACAGATTATATTTAGCCAAGCATGTTAATTGAAAGTGAAGAACAATTAATCAAACAATACATAGACATATCGAAAGATTAAAAGGAATAAAGGACTTAACTTCAATTGAACATGGAGTTATGGCGGTTACACAAGGGTTATAAAACGCAGCTATAAAGTATAGGTTCGAACCTCTAAAGTTTTCCATACAAAACACAAAAACTAGGGTTTGTATATATAGGGATTAAGGCGCGACGACGTCGCTTGTAAATTGTGACGTCGTCAACCCATAGAATCTTCTCCAGGCTTCTCAAGGTCAGCTACTTCGACGTCGTCACAAGAAATCTTGACGTCGTCTCTTGATGACTTTGACGTCGTCACAAAAAATTGTGACGCCGTCTCCACGCACTGTATGCCAAATCTCGATCATCTTCGTGTAGAGTTCAATCTTGTCCCGTTTCTTCCTAAATTGAGTCCATGTCATGTGTATTTCCTCCAAATGCCTTCTAAATGCTAAAATGACAAAAAGAAATGATTAAGCACGATAAATGGAGACATTTGCATGATTTCATGGGTTAAATGACCCCGAAAAGTGTATAAATTACACTTCATCAATTGTCCCTAATGTTCTATGAGTACCCGAAAAACGAATAAAGGGAAGATAAATAAAAAGCGAGAGAAACTAATACTCCCCTGTTTTACTCAATATCAGAGAAGAAACGAGATAAACTGGTTAAATCGTCATCCAAAAATCGTCCAAGTGAAAATTCAATGAACTTACGGACTTTCCTCATCTCATATAACCTGTGAATTAAAGACAAAAACAACTATACCCAGAGTAAAATCGGCGGTAAATAATCATAAATCAAAATCCTAAGAAAGCAATAAACATAGAATGTTGGTACTAATGTAATCGTGGCTTTCTGCAATAATCTGGAAAATTAAAAATTCTAGATATTAAGCGGATTTCTCCACTGCGACAGTGCTGACACTGTCAGGAATGAATCCTGAGGCCGTCAGGCACACCTGACAGGTTTTGCGTTTTTGTTTTTTTGAAAACTTTTCTGCAAAAATAACCTATTAATGATTTCTTGGAAAAATTTACTACATAAACTACAAAAACGGTTAGAATAAACATATGACTCAAAACAAACAAATAAAACATAAAAGTGCAAATTAACTTAAACTATTTATATTACATGTTTGAAATAGTTCTTAAAACCGGATATTTTCCCCTACACTTATTTTATGTAAAATACCTTTGATTGCAATTAAGACGAAGTTAAAGACAAAACAAAGCATGATCATATATAATTCAAACATATAAGACAAATAATAAAAATTAAAAACACACGACACTTGGTATGTGTTTAATTACACATACCCTTTACCTTTAAAAACAAGTTAAAATAACCAAAAACGGACTTAAAATGCCAAAAATATGCTTGTTTTGCTAATTGTGTTGTGCAGGAACGGATATCTAAGAAAAGGACGAAAAACGAAGCCAAAACGACAAAACCGGACACGGAATGGAAAAGCGTGGTAAAGACAAAGTCAAGACAAAGCCCAAGTGTCAAAAAGTCAACCAAAGTCAACCCCGACAAATCCAAAGTCAAAAAGTGAAGAAAAATAAGTTTAGGGGCCAAAATTGCCAAGTCCCTAACTTATTTAATGAAGGATATAAAGAAGATACTTGTGAGGGACTAAAACTGCCAACTCACTAAAGTATAAACCACAAGGGGTGTTCCTGCCAAGGCTCTAAACTTGTAACCCAAAAGGACTTAACTTGCAATACACAATATAACTTTCAGGGGTATTTCTTGCCAAATTTCCAAAACTTCATAAAACCAAGGACGAAATTTGCAAAAGGAATATAACACATGGAGGACCAATTGTGACAAACCCCCAAACCCACACCCCCGTTTGAAACACTGTATATCTTCATCAAACCTTTCCCGCCAAACTCATAACTTCTAAACCTGTCTCTGTCAACCTCGTTGACCACCCCCACATCCCTCCAAAACAGTCACCAACACTCACCCCACATTCAAATCCAGCTTGGCAATCCCATTACTCCCTATTGGTCAAGATTTTTTTTAACGGCTTAGATTCAAAGGTGTGGGCAACAAGCAAGATTGAAGGCTAGGATTTGCTTATGACTTTCTCCTCACAAAAGAAAACCAACAAGAGCTGTTTTATCTCTAGAAGGAAGCACACAAGGGGAAGACAAAACCCTAGCTTATTTGGCTATAAAAGCTTTTGTAAGCCATTGTGGCAAGAGTTAGTTTTTTTTAAGTGTGTAGTTTTAGCTCAGTTTAGTTTTTAACTTAATGTACTTGTACTCTCTTTTTTTATGAAAATTCAGTTTGTCTTTCACATTGTGTGCTAAGTTACTTATACTTCTTTAAAATCATATAAGCTCTTAATATAAGCCATCTTTAACCTGTTTTTAAACTTTTATACAAAAATTTAAGAAAAATTCAAAAGAAAAAAAAGGTTACTGTGTGATTAAGCTAAAGGATGAATGAGCAAAAATGGATGGCTCATTGGTATGCTTAGTATAGCTTATTTATAAGCTTGGGTAGGTTTTAGAGCTTATTTAGGTGGACATAATCCTGTTTTGAGCAAGGATCAAGGTATACTCCTTTTAAATTTTTGCTTAAAAGTTACTGTAGCAAGCTTATTTATGTCTTATTTTGCTTATTTGCTTTTGCTTTTTACTTTTTAGAGCTTAACTATGCTTGTTTAATACTGTGCTTTTAAAATTTGTGCCTAAACTAATCTTTATAAGTTTAAAATCCGTTTTTCAAAAGTATAAAGGGGTGTTTGGGTTAAGCCCAAAATGGGTAGAAATGGGAAGGTTATGGGTTGGTGTCAATTGTCCAACTTTGGCTTAAGTTATTAAGCCATTTAGAGTCTGTTTTCCAAGTTTTTGAGTTCAAAATAGTATTTTTCAATTATTTCACCATGATTTCCCTAAGTCGTTGAGTTTCAGAAATAAGCAAAGAGCTTATTTGCTTAAGGTTTAGAAAACAGGAGTTATAGTTCAAAAGTGTGTCATTTGTGAGTGTCTAAACAAGTTTTAAAAAAGGGAGTCATTTGTTTCCCTAAGTCAAAACTGCCAAATTTTTGTGTCATCTCTTAGTACAAGAAAAAGCCTTTTTCACAAACAAAAACCAACAGGTTTAACTTGTTTTTTAGCACATGGAATTTTTGGAATATATACTTCTTATCTAAGCCCTTTTTAATCTGATTACACTTTATTTTTCATTTTAAGCTTATTTGACAGCTTATTTCAAGCTGTCAAGATAAGCTATTTTTTTTAGTTCATTTCCCCTGGTGCTAGACATCCTTTTTCAAGCCCACCTTTCTAGCTTATTTGTCCTTAATCCCCTAGTTCTTTTTAGCTTTTTAGATTGCCCTTAGGTCCATTGATAAGCTCTAGTGGCCTTAAGCCTTAGCCCCCTAGATTGCTTAATGTTAAGCCAAAAGTGCCACTTTAACTGTTTTGAACTCAGAATTAGGATTGTGGCTTATTTTAGTCTTTTGGCTTTTATGACTGATTTTCTTAGCTTATTTTAGTTGTAGTTGCTTATTAGGATTAAGTTTTCCCTTGTTTCTTAGCTTATCTTGCCCCTTAACAAGCCTATTGACTTAAAATTCACCCTAGCAGTACTAACTCTTAAGTTAGTACTGCTGAGTGTTTAAGCCAATTTCTGGCTTATTGGGCTTATTTCATTTGCTTATTTTTGTTCCTAGTAGTTCATAATGTTGGTGTGTTAAGTTGTGTTTGCTCATTTTCCCACTTTCTTTGCTTAATTGTTCATAAAAGTGATTAAAGAAAAACCAAATTTTTGCTTTAAGCTCAATATATAATCCACTCCAAAACAAAAAGTCCAAATTTTTTTTAGTTCTTTTTTAGCTTATCTTCAAAAATCGTAGTTTATGAAAAATGAATAAGCTTCATGTGTTCTACAAGTTTGTTTAAAAAAAAGATGAGATAAGGGGAAAACCAGGTTGACAAGACCCTCGAACCCGGGTCACACCCTCAAATACACCTCTATAATAACACTCTTATTACCGCAGAGCCCTTTGGGTCTTCTTTCTGTTAGACCTTGGGCACTTAGGTATATAAATAAGGGGGGTTTTAAGCCCTTATAGTTATAAGCTCTTTTCGATCTTATATTCGCTTATTTAATAAGACCGAATTTCGTGGCTTCTATTTTTCTTATGTAGATAATTAGGTTCAAAGTACTTTAGAATTTTTTAAGAATTTTTTAAAATAGTTTAGTATTTTTAATAATTTAATTTACTTAAAAGTTTTAGAAAATTCATAAAAAATACAAAAATTATCAAAAAAATATTTTTCTTTTTTAGAAAATTTTCTTTAGTCATAACTTACGTAGGAAAAATATAAAGACTTTCGTAGGGTTAATTTTTCAAACTTTTGATTTTTAAAGAACGGGTCTCGGGTACGGATCTTGACTTGACTCGTTTTTGGGTCAAACGACCTCCGTTTTCAGTCTAGTCTTTTTCATTCTTCATTATTAGACCCCTAGAGTAGTTTAAGAGTAAAAAAAAATTCTGTAGTAGGGTTAAATTTTAAAGATTTTAGGATTTTTTGGACCCTTGTTGTGATTCCTTCCCACTCTCCGTTTTTTCAGCTTAATTTCATAATATTTTTTAGGTTTTTCCTTCTCAATCGTTTTTGTTTGTATTGATTAATTTAGCTTTCTACTCTCTCAAATCATTAATCTCATTCAAACTCCAATTTTCCGACTGTATCGATTCTCCAGCACAGCCTCGTTGAGGATAAACGACCCGGGGATATTCTATACTACTCCTCGGTTTCATTGATTGTTTTTAGATTATACTTATTATATATATTTTATTATATATATTATATATATATCTTAAGAACAAATCAACACTCCTAAAATGCATAAAATAAAAGACTGGGTTGCCTCAAAATAATCGCTTTTCTTTATTAACGAGTCTTCTAGCTAGACTCATCACATCATCCTAACGTGACTCCTTCTCATATCCGCCACTACTGTACCTCTCTTTCCTAGTTCATAAATAAAGAAGTTGTGCCCTACGAGGTTCTTATCATCAAATACCTTCTCCATTTATTGAATCCCATTTCGTTCTTTTGGCAACTTTTAATTCTTTCTTCCCATTCCAAAATTATTCTATTCATGTAATTAGTAAGGATCATGGGATCTAGGTCGCTTTCTATTCTTTCCTCGATATTACTAGGGAACTAAGGTCCTAACGAATCCAATCTTATACCTACCAGCTTTGAGGGTCATAGATCCTTTATCAAACTTAATTTTGGCCCTTACCATGGTCAGAAATGGTATCCCTAAGATGAGTGGCAAGTGCTCATCTTCCTTTATGTCTAAGATAACAAAATCCATGAGGTACACAAAGCCAGCAACGTCCACCAACACGTCTTCTGCTATTCCTAGGGGATCGATATAAGAGTGGTTAGCTAGAGAAAGTCTAATGTTTGTCCCTATGGGCTTCTCGCTAGTTAGCTTATCATAGATGGATAGGGGCATGATATTCACATAAGATCCTTGGTCGGCTAAGGCATTCATAAACTTTAAGCTCCCTATGCTACATGGTATCACAAAATTGCCTCCTCTTTCTTCCTTCCTAACTAACTTCTTTTTGAATATTGTGTTGTACATGGGTCCCACGGGTAATGAATATAGTCTACCCTCTAACCAATTAATCAATTTACTCAAGCGGTTGCATAAAGAATATTGTACTTATGGTAATCTATAAGACCCTCGATTATTTTTTCATTAATCTCATGCTTTAGGTAGTATCCTATTGGTTGTGACCTAGGCATCTCTATTAATCTATCCACGCACTTCCCCTACCTAGTTGAGTCCTTATTTACACTTCTATCTGACTGATTATCCATTACGTCATCTATTGCCTCCTCATTTTCTCTTAGTTCAATAGGCTTCGAAATGCTTTTTTCAACTAGTTCATCACCCCCTTTATCCTTATCATTCCTTATTTTAACAAGGAAGATGACGTTGTCGTATTTAGTGACAGGTTTCTTAACTTCTTCTCTAACTAATACTTTCTCCAGGGATTTCCCTTTTGTAAACTCTTTCAAAAGACTAAACATCTCCGTCATTATTTGGTTAATCTCCTCTCTTTGCTTATAAATAGCTTCCTCGAAGTGTGTGCCGCCATATAACTTTGTATTCGAGCTTCAAAACTAGGCTCGAGTGTTCATTGTTGGAGTTCCGAATAAGCATGTTTTTTAAAAGTGAATGAATTTTGCTTTGGTGGTGTGGTGAAGTCTTGTGTGCATTGGTTTGAATACACCATGTTAGCGTATGCTTTAGAAGGTTGTTTTGAGCTTGTTTTAGGCGTTGTTTTTTACCCTTTTAGTAGGTAACTAATCTGGTTTTTAAGCTCAAGAAGTCGTCAGTTGGATGTTTTCGGTACATCTTGAGGCGAAGAGATTGCCTTGACCGGTTTAGCGAAGTCTCTTAGGTCATTTCAAACTTCGTGGTCATCAGAGCGAGATTATCTATAATTTCTCAAGATTCTCTGGCGTTCTTGTCACGAAGTTTGCCACCAACGGCGTTGTCAATTTTACGGTTAAGAGGAAAGAGACATGGTCATAAAAGATTTGGATTTAGAGCCAAATATCGATGCCATGATAAGGGACTTTTTGGAGCAAGTCCTTGAAACGGGTCCATGCTTCGGAAAGAGATTCACTATGATGTTGTTGGAACATCAAGATGTCATTTCTGAGTTTGATAGAAACTGAGCAAGGAAACGGGTAATGAGATCCTCCCAAGTAGAGATGGATCCCGAGGGTAGGCGTTCAAGCCAATTGCTATCTTGATTATGAAAGGAAAATTACATGCAGTCGCGTCCTTTCCCTATTTTCAACATTGATGTTGATCCCTTTTGAATAGATCTTACTTAGCTTGTTAAAGCTTAGTTATGTTGGATAGATCCAAAACAACTATAGTAGAAACTAAGATTGTAAATACTACAAACTATGCGGAAACTAGCTTGTAATACTAAGAAGAACAATGAAACAGTAAAACAAGATCTTGCTAAACTTTCAATATATTAAACACAATCAAAGTATACATAATAACATGAAACAAAATACTAACTATATTTGCTATGAAAACTATATAAAACTTGATATCTAGATCAATGCCGTATGGTTCCTTATATATACCAAGGAAACCCTAATGGGCTTACAAAATGCGTTACATGATCATGCATATCTATTCCTAATATATCTGATGCATATCACGTAAGCAGTACTAACTATTATAACTAACAGTACTAATAAACTGACAGTACTAACATTTTGTACTGACAGTACTAACTATAACACTAATAGTACTAACTTAGCTTGGCAGTACTAAGTCTTCTCTTGGCAGTACTAAGTTGAACCAGCAGTAGAAACTTGACTCTCTATTGGATGAAAAGTTTGTACCCTTCTCATTGTTGTTTCAAACAAAGCCTTGAGCTCATCAAAGGAAAGTCTTCTTAATTGCTGCTGAGTGTGACTTCCCATATGCTTGATATAGTTAGACATATAAGTTCTCTGTTGAGCCTGTGTGTGTGGCTTATTCCTCCTTTCTTCAGCTCTTTGTTAGGCAAAATATTTCTTTCTCTGGTTGATAAGTTCTATAACCAGTCTTGCTTTTTCAGCTTTAGAGTATTTTTCTCTTTCTTCTGCTTGTATCCTTTGTGTTAGGTCTTCATCAGCTTTAATTGTAGCTTGTATATCTTCCCATTCTTCAATATTGAAAGAACTAGCTTCTTCATGCACTATGGCAATCCAAACTCTTCTTATAGCTTTAGAGCTACGTTTTCATCCCTGCTAATTTGAATCTGCTTTCTCTGTTTCATATTCTTTGGAGACTCAGACTCTTGCATAATGGCTTTACCCTTATCATTTGTTGCAACTGATGAAGGAGTACTGGATTCTTGAATCATACCAGCAGTACTAACTGGCATTGATGCACCAGCAGTACTAACTGGTTCTTCAGCAGTACTAATTTCACCACTACTAGTACTAACTGCCCTCCTTCTTCTAGTATAAGATTGAACATTTACAACTTCCCTTCTTTTTCTAGCTGCATATGCAAGAACCTTAGCTGCACTAAGAACTCTCAAGTAATCTTCAGGTTGATCTTGTTGAGTATGTGCCTCCCCTTGAGCATTGACCTTTGTAGGAGTAACCTGATCCTCAACATTAATTTAAACCAAAGTAATTCCTGTATCTTGATCAATTTCTTCAATCATACTCCTCCTCTATTTGGAAGGATCCTCCAACTCTTCATCATCATCAGCTATAACCACTCTTGACCTTCTTCTAGCTTGACTTGTCTTGACAGTCTTCTCTAACTTCTTTACCTTATTTATAAGTCTAGTAAAAGCATCACCATAGACTTTCTTTGTCTGCCTCAAGTCTGTCTCCAAAGCTGCACATTTATCTGAAAATTTTGTGACCAAATCCATCAATTCATTTTGTTGCATTCTGCCCTCATCACTTCTAAGTGTGTGACCTCTTGGGAGAGGTGAATCATGGGGCATGGATGGGGTCTTATTAATGTTACCATTGCCCTATCCTGTATCTAAGCTAGTGACAGTAGTGGCAGCCCCTCTATGTCTGACATCCACACTTGTGGATGCAGCCTCATCTGCTACACTGGTGTGAGGAGGAGAACTGAGCTGAGGAACTTTAGTTTCCTGTCTGATAGGACTCCAAAGTGTTGGAGAAATATGTGGTGGTGAGGTTGATAGAGCATCTGTGGGTTTGTGATGGGACTCAACTGGGACTGTTGATCATTCACCCTGATAAATTGGGCCCTAAACAAGCATTGTTGGAAACAATGGAATGTCCACCCCATTATAACCCTTAGAAATCCTCTTCATATTGCCAATTTTTTTTAGTAAGAGTAGGAGCAATATAAGTTCTTTTATGAGGTAGAAGATGTCTTTTGTGCTTGTTCAAAAAGATTTGTATCAATCTTGGATACATTAAAAATTTAGACTGATTATCTAAGTTTTTCACCATGCCTTCAAAAATCAATTTTGAAAAATTAAAAGTTCTGTTTGTGGCCAAGCAAATGATAGCAGTGGCTATGTTTGTAAAACCTAAAAATCTCAACAAGTGTAAAATTACCAAAATACCCCTAATGCAAGAAAATACATAAAAGCATGCATTAATTCTAGAAATTATGAAAATATAACATATGACAATTATGAAATTTATGTAAGATTAAAATACCTTATATTATATAAGAAAAATAATTAATGTTTATGTATATATAATTTATGCCAAAATTAATTACATTTAATTATTTATACATTACAATTAATATAAAATAAATGTTATTAATTACAAAATAAATGTTGGCAAGTTACAAATCAGATTTAATCATTTTAAAAGCCCATAATTTCGGCCAAGTATTTTATTTATTTGCCTTATGCATTTTATTTTATAAAACCCTAAAAAAAACTAAATAGCCGAAACCCTAAAAATACAAAGAGGCGGCACAAGAATTTTTCCAGAGCTAGCACGAATTTTCTAAGGTGTTTTGAAGGTCAAGGATCGTGGGAAAAATATTGGGAAGATTGTTTAAGGCTTGGTTCGATCGTGGGAATTTATTTGGTTCGAAAAACAAATTCGTGTGTCAATAATTCGAAAAATCACCAAGGATCATCAAGGGTATTTTTGTATCTCAATTTTCATCATATTAATTCGTTCTATGCTTAAGAAAAATTATCATGCATGTTATTTTGGTCGAAATAATTAAAACATGTTCGAAACCCTAATTTTTAGCTAGTTATGTAATCGGCATTTATAATATTTGTAAAATTGATTTTATATTTTTCTAAGGTTTTTTATATCATATATGACTCAGATAAATTGTTTGAAAAATTTAGGAGAGGTTCGAAAAATTATTTGGGATTTATCTTGGTTTGCCGATTTGCGAATAAAGGGGAAAAAGGAAGAAAAAGGTTAAAACAAATTAGGGTTAGGGTTTTGCTAATTTTTCCAGGTTCATTTAATGCTAATTATTGGGTAATAATTGTGTT
>BQNB010119950.1:0-20723 GCA_026074375.1 Tanacetum coccineum
TTCCATATTTATAAAATCTAATGTTTCTCCACTTTTCAACAAACCGTGTTGCAATATCCTCGTGTTTTAAATATATATATATATTTACATATATATATCTAAACTAAACAAAATAATTATTATTACATTTATTTAACCATTAACCACCATTTAGTCCGGTTTTTATAATATAAACTTTTTATGTTATATTTATTAGCCGCTTTGTATTATCCCAAACACACCCTCATTAGTAAACTGTTAAACCAAACACTCCCTTATTCGATTTCTGCTGTCCCAAACGCACCCGTTGTGCATTTCCGATAACCCAAACACCCCTTTATGCAAATCTGTCCAACCAAACGCACCCTTGTGCGGTGACTGCCCAACCAAACACCCCTTTATGGTGTTTTCTTATGCCAAACGCACCCCTTGGTGCAGTTTTTAATACCAAACGCAGCCTATAGCTGCTGCCATAAAACAAACGCACCCTGTTTGGTGATTACCGCAACCAAACGCAGCCCCTTGCTGCCATTTACCAACCAAATGAACACCCCTAGCTGTTTACAACAGCCAAACGCACCCCGTGGTGTTTTTATTACAACCAAACGCACCCTATGTGGTTTTAATAACAACCAAACGCACCCTATGTGGTGCGGCTAAGAACAAAACGCACCCTAATCTGGTAACCCAGATCCAAACGCACCCTTGTGGGCGTTTTATAAAACCAAACACACCCTATTGTTGTTTATACTAAACCAAACGCACCCTATGTGCGGTTTATGAAATCAAACGCACCCTTTCCGGTGAGAACACAAACCAAACGCAGCCCTTGCTATGCTGAGACCAAAACCAAGCGCACCCTCGGTGCATTTACACAGTCAAACGCAGCCCTTGTTGGTGAATAACGAAACCAAACGCACCCTTGTCGATTAAAACGAAGAAACAAACACCCTCTTACGTTTTCTATTAAGCCAAACGCACCCTAGGGTGGTGGCTGTGGTGGCGTCGGTGGAGTGGTGGAGGCGCGTGGCAGCGCGTGGTAGTGGGGATCGGGTAGATCGGATGATGAGAAACACTTTTGGTTTCGGCCGGAAAAGTTTTCCGGCGGCGGCGGCGGTGGCCGGAGGTTGGCCGGATCCGGCGGGAGCTCGCCGGAAAAAATGGAGAGGGAGGAGAGTGTTTATATGTGTGTGTGTGTTTTTATTTTGTAAAAAGAATTAATTATAAAACTTTTATATATATAATAAAAGTTATAAATTAAAGTGGCAAGTGTATATTACTTGAGGGACTAAAGGTGTAACTTGTTGAGAAACTTTTATAAAATATTGGTTCGGGACTCATTTGGACTAGTTAACGGTCGATTCGAGTCACGAAACTTGCGCCATTGTTTTCCGAATCACTTTTCCAATAAAAATGAGTATTTACTTGACTAATTTTCGTAAACGTTTTATAAAATTTATTTAAAACGTTTATTATTTATTTTGTATATTACTGATAAACTTTGTCCGGAAAATAAAAATGAATTTTAACCCGAATATTCGCGTTATCAACAAACGCTCTTGAATAAAATGTTAAAGGATTTTATTTAATATTTTTATTAAATAAATAGTGATAATTAAAAATAAATTTAATTACTTTTGTGTCGGTACGCGTTGTGTGCGCTGATCAAAATTTTGCGAGGCTGTTTTAGGCCTTTTCTGCTGCTGTTTCCAAGTCTCGAGACAAAAGCAAGTGGATCATTGGTAGTTGGAGTGATCTTTTCAATAATAAGCCGGTCTTGAGCGGCATGCTTCTCATGTTGTTTCAAGTATGCGTACAGCTGTTCATGATTTGTCTCTTTCAGTCCCTTGTTGAGTTTAACGGCTGTGACAAACCTATCCCATTCAGGTGACATGTTGTTCACGAACTTGGAGTTTAGCTGAATGTTAGGCATTGTCATTCTGATATTCCTCATGTCATTGACGAGCTTGTGGAACCGGACATAATACTCATTGATGTTTTCTCCAGGAAGCATCTTGAAACGTTCAAATTCATCATACAACTGAGATTCTCTGTCTTCTTTGGTGAGCTCAGATCCCGCAAGAAGCATTTTGACATTGTCCCAGATAGCTTTTGCTTCAATGTTGTGATTGATGAGCTTGTAGATGTCTTTGGGTAAACCTTGAAGGACAATGTTGGTTGCACGGACATCAGCATCGAATCATTTCTTGTCATTATCATTAAGATCATCATAAGTGCGAGGCCTTTCTGGTCCAAGAAGAACACCGCCTTCAGGTGTGGTTCCAAGTGTGTCTCTGGTGGTTCCAAGCTCGAATGGACCATGATCAATTGACTGAAGAATGTAAATTCCATTTTCCTTTCCCCTACAATACAGCCGGATTCTTTGTGACCATGATTCGTAATCAGTCCTATCAAGCATAGGAGGGCGGGTATCGGAACCGGCCGCTTGAATATCATCGGAATTACTAGACATGATTGATTACTTGTATTATGATAAACTTTGGATCGGTACAATGATTAGTGATTGTATGTTAAAAGTGATGATTGTTTGTTAGATTAGGTGATATGTTGTTTAATTATGATTTGGTTTGGTTGAAATGAGTTAACTTAATGAAGATAGTATGACATAGGCAAAATTCAGTAAAGAGTCTTAGACAAAACGCAGTGAAGAAGAAAATTTTGCTAGAGTTTCTTTCTACCAAAACGCAATGAAGGTATTCAAAAGTAGACAAAACGCAAGAAGCAAGTAGCAGTGAAGAGCCTTAGACAAAACGCAATTTTGTTGGAGACAAAACGCAATGAAGAGCCTTGGGCAAAACGCAGTCAAGTCTTGAGACAAAACGCTTTCAAGAAATGAGTTGGGCAGAGTTCCACCTATGCAAAACGCAGTATTGGTCTTCAAATTAGGCAAAACGCAGTAGACAAATAGGAACCTGTTATAAACAAATCGTAGGACACAAAACGCAGTGAAGTCAGACAAAACGCAGTGACCAAAACGCAGGATCTTGAGACAAAACGCGGTGACCAAAACGCATTCCCTAATAAGACAAAACACATTACTTTTGTCCTTCACAAAACGACAAAACGCAGTGTCCTTTTTCTGACAAAACACAGGAGACAAACGCAATGAAGAATTTTGCCAGAGAGACAAAACGTAGTGATGAAAAATACGACTTTTTCCACCTAAAAATCACCCTTTTGAACGTTTTTGCTTGGTTTCTTTTGCACAACTTGATCCTAGAAGGCTATAACAACTATAAAAACACCAACTTTAACACCACAAACGTGAGAATCAAAGAGTGTCAAGAATGAGACCATAAACCTTTAAAAACCAAACTTTTGATCTAATCTAACCAAGAAAACGCACACACAATCTAGCTAACCATCCCATGGGCTCTGATACCAAATGTAGGATATTGGATATCATAACACAAGGATTGGATTAGGGGTTGGCCGAATCTAAAGAGAGAAAGGAAAGGATTTCTAGTGAGAGAAAAACCTTTAATGTAATATTAATAAAATGAACAACCAACCCCTTCCCATGGCTGGAAAGGGGTATAAATATAATGTTATGGATGCCCCTAACGGGCTATGAAGTGGGCTTACATATGGGTAAAAGACCCGACCTAATTTCATAAGTATTACGATAACTACTGGACTACAAGCTATGTTATTCTAAACGATACATAGGGTGACCGAGTCTTTTTCATAATCCTAACAAAATGGTTAAAACAAGGTGTACATATAATCTAAAACATGACAAGATCTTATAGAACAATTTGTAAGTCTTACTAAAGCTTAAAATGGGTCGAAATGATTGAATATAACCCGAAAACTTTGGAGATGAATCAAGAACCCCTTTTCTTCCTATACTTGGCTTCTACTTAGCTTAATCTTCTTTCTTCTCCTTTAGGGCTTGGCTAGAACATCATTTTGAGTATGTATTTAGTTTAGTGGTGAATTATAAAAGTTTGCATGGTTTCGGGTATATATAGGGCTCGAATAGGAGTGGTGCCCAAGTTGGGAAGGGCGGTGGCCAAGTTTTAGCAATTAGTGACTAAGGAGAGCTAGAAGGATAGCTTAGCAAGGTGTTGGAGAGAAGGGAGGGCTCGGTTTACCAAGGTGGTGACGAGTAGGTGACAAGGTGGTGGCGAGGTGTTTGCTTGGAGATCAAGGGTGGTGACAAGGTGGTAGACAAGGTGGTGGATCATGGTGGAGGGTGCTAGCTTGGTTTTGGCTTGGTTTCAAACTAGTTCAACTAGTTAGGGTGTTTTTTAGGGTTTTGATTTAGGATTTTAGGGTTTCGTCGAGTATAGGTGGTGTTGGAGGGAAGAACTAGTTCAAATGTAGTGCTTAAAGGAGTTGTAATCCAAGCTTAAAAGATGGTACAAAATCTCATAGAAATTTAAAGGGAAAATGGTTAATTTTGAATTCATGCATAATCGGGTTGTACTTCGGGCTTTAAAGAGTTATACTAGGGTTTTGGAGGGAAAGGTTATTCAAAAATTATGCATTTGTAACTTGTACATAAGCCTTATAAGTTTGTACATTTGGATTTCATGAAAATTACGTGTAGTCGGGGTTTTGATATAAACGTTAACGTATAAAGTCCATTTTGTAATAAACTTTATGGATGGTATGTTAAATAGATAATGTATGTGGTAAAAATAGATATTAGAACATATTACTTAACATATTATAACGTTCACTTGATATAAACGTTGATGGAATTGGCATTGGTAGGTGCGTGAGCTCGTTTACTTTGGAAATGTAAGTTACGTTACATAATAGACGAAATAAAACAAAAAATATTTCCGTAAAAATGGTTGTATTTAATACAATAGGTGGAAATTACATTGAGGAAAAATTATGGGTTGTTATAAGATGCCTCTGGGACTTTGAGAGATTTGTGATCCTAAAAATAATGACATCTGCCCCATCATTGACATCTTAAACTTAGTGGTCATCAGATTAGCAAACTCATTACACAAAGCATTATTAGTGGATGCAAATATTACATCGTCAACATAAATTTATACCAGTAATAAGTCGTTCCCTGCTTTCCGTGTAAAGAGCATCGGATCAACTGCACCTTTGGAGAAATGTTGTGAAATGAGGAAACTTGACAGCATGTCGTACCATGCACGTGGTACTTGTTTGAGACCGTAGAGAGCCTTTTTAAGCTTGTACACAAGCGATGGGTTGTCCTGATCAACAAATCCTTCTGGTTGAGAAACGTAGACCTCTTCTTTAAGCTCGCCATTTAAGAATGCCATTTTGACGTCCATTTGGAAATTGTCATATTCTTGTTGGCTGCATTTGTTACAAAGATACTGATGGCCTCTATTCTTGCAACCGGTGCAAATGATTCCTCGAAATTGATACCCTCCTCTTGCCTGAATCCTTGAGCAACTAGTCTTGCCTTATTCTTTAGTGCCCCCACCAAATTCGTTAGTCTTGACCTTGTAAATCCATTTTAGTTTGGTCAACATGACTTTGTCTGGACACGACACCAATTCCCAAACTTGTAGCCTTTCAAATTCATGAATTTCTTCTTGCATTGCATCGATCCATGACGGTTTGGTCATTGCTTGTTTGAAGTTCTATGGTTCCACAGAAGTTAGGAAGGCATCAAAATAACACCACATGGCATCAGTCTGTAGTTGCTTTCTGATGGAGACAAAACGAGAAGGATCTCCAATTACGTTTGCTATAGGATAATCCTTAGTCCATCTACTAAGTGACTCGAATGGTATGTGGATTGGTCTCACATTAGATGACGATCCATGAGAAGTCGAGTCTTCATGAAGAGATTCATGAAGTGGATCATCATGAAAATGTGGTGTTTTTGGTGATTCTTCAAAACCGTGAGAATAATTGGAGAATGTTCTTTGTCTTGTGTTGATGGGATACTTATTGATGGAGCATCTTGGTCAATTGACATAGACACAGGTGAATCAGCTAAATCAACAGCTCTTGGTGCATTAGCGACTGGAACTGGAGAGACAGCAATAGTTAGGGGATTAAAGTATTCATCGAACATAGGTTGTTGGAACAAACGATCCCAATCATCTCTTGGTGGTAGATTATAAGGTTGTTGAAGAATAGGGTTTGAAATGAGTCCTGAACTGGATGTTGCAGGAATCATACATTGAAGTCCGGGTCCTAAACCGAGTTATTTAGAATCCATTGCCGTCAGCTCATCAAAATCGACATGGATAGTTTCAATGATTTTTCGGTTCACTTGTTATAGATTCTGAAAGCTTTCTTTGCGGGCGTGTAACCAACAAAAATACCAATATCGGCCTTTGCATTTAGTTTACCCAAATCCTCATTGTCATTGGTCGGATAACAGAGTGAACCAAAGACATAAAGAAATAATAAATCCGGCTTCTTGTCGTGCATCAGCTCATAAAGAGTTTTGTTGTAGCAAAGACGGATCAAAGAATGGTTTTAGGTATAACAAGCTATCTTGATTGCTTTAGCCCATAGAAACATAGGAGCTTTTGAAAATATCAACATTGTGCGAGCAGCTTCCACAAGAGTTTGGTTTCGCCTTTTGACAATGCCGTTTTGTTGAGGAGTACGAGCAACAGAAGTTTGGTGAGAAATGCTAACATTTTCATAGAAATCACGAAGATTTTGATTCACAAATTCAGTTCCATTATCTGGTCTAACATTTCGGACAGTGGCATTTAAACGAACTTGAATATTTTTGATGCACTTGATGATACCGTTAGGAGCTTCATCTTTTGATCTCAAAAATTTGACCCAAGTAAATCGTGAGTAATCGTCAACAATCACCAAGATATACTTTTTCCTCGTTAATACACTCCATACGCATTGGGCCACAAAGATCCATATGAAAAAGATATAGTTTCTCTTGGTGAGTGTCCTCAGCTTTGGGTTGATGAGAGGATTTCTTACTTTCTCCTAATGCACATGCTAAACACAGATGATCTTTTTGAAATTTAATCTTGTTAAGAGGACCGAAGTTGAGATGCGATAACCGACGGTGCTATAACCAGCTCTTAGTCTTTGAAGCTTTTGATAGAAGACAGACCGGAGAAGTCTTTAGCATGTTATCAAGGGAAATTGTGTACAATTTTGTGTCTCTGGATCCTGAAAGTAGATCAACACCTTCTAAACTCCGAATAAAGCAAGTGTTTTTCCAAAAAGCGACTTCAAGATCCGCGTCACAAAATTGTCCAATAGAAAACAAGTTGTGCCCAAACCCCTTAACATATTATACCCTTGAGATAATAACATTTCCCATCTGATAGTCACTATACCCCATAATCTTTGAAATTTAGTCATTCCTGAATCTAACTGTTCCTAGAAATTTACTAATGAAGTTCGTAAGCTAAGAGCAGTTCCCTCTCATATGTTTTAAACATCTAAAGTCCATATATCATAGAACAATCCAGACAACCTTTCATTGATAAGAGAAGAAGATGATGGAATATCTGTAGCATTGGATCCCCATGTATGATTGGGTTTCGAGTTGTTAGCAATCTTAGATTCTACAATCTTAGCTTTTTTACTCGAACCTACTGATTTTATTTGTTTGGGTCTCCCTGTATAGACTTTAATCTCTAGTTCTGGTGTTTCAACTGAAATAGAAGTGGTTTCCTTAAGATGCACTATTTTCTTAGGAGTGATCCTAGTTAAAGGGCACAAGTTACCAACTATAGTGAAAAGTCTTCCTGTTGGTTTCCACTTATGTCCTACTTCAGTGAACACTTTACCCATAGGTTTCCAAATATTATGATGTTGCCTTTTCTTAGCAGACTTAGATTTAGATTGCATATTCGCATCATTTACAAAATCAAGGAAACACGCATCATGATTTGCATCAAACATACATTGATTACATTTAACACAAATTAACTCAGAATTCGCATTTAACATAGTATGCTTAACATTTGCATCACAAATAGGGTCTTTAACACGATTCCTTTTATTAGACTTAGATTTAACTCTCCTACGTTTGACTTCTACTTTATTCTTGAGGTTGCTACTTGGTGTTTGCGAGATCCTATCATTCTTTTTATTGATACCCCGTTGAGGTTAGACTCTTATACGTCAGTTATGAGCACGGAGTCATAGGGTAGGTCGAGTTATACAAGAGGCATGATTGAATTATGAGTTGGTGTGAAGTTGAAAGATAATCTTGTGGTGGTTGTTCAAGTTGCAAGGTTTTTGGTCACATCCTGGATGTTCAAGTTGAAACCTCCAAGATGTTTAAGTTGTAAGGTTTTTTGGTTAAATCCTGGATGAGTGTCGTAAGAAAATCGCCTTGGACATATTGAAAAGCATGAAGACGCCAAGGCAAGCTGTTAATAGAGTTGAGAATGGTTTGAAGTCTCACTTGGTTTATAGACCAGTTCAACCTAATAAGAAGACTTAATCTGCACCTAGGAAAAATAGAGTAACAAATTTTAAAGATAATACTACTTTTCCTACTACATCAAACTCCTTTAACACATTAGAATTTGGTGGACGTGGATGACAGAGAAGGCTCCAAAACCCTTAGTATACAAGAGGAGAGCCAGGTAGCGGCTCATGGTCGTAAGGAGAAACATGTAGATGTACCTTGTAATAGTTCGTGTGATTAACCTCCTATTATTGAAAAGGATGTGAATTAATGGGAGAATAAGTGGACTAGTCAGATAGTGAAGTTATGGATGTTCATGATGACACAGCTCCATTTTTGGCTACTTTATCAAATCGAGTTGGTGGAGGTGCAAATGATGCAAGTCTACTCGAGGAAGAAGATTATGATATTTATAATGGCTACCAAAATGATTCTAATGATGGATTAACCAAAGATCAATTGGCAATCTGTGATGCTTATGATATTCGTCTTCAAGGTCGAGTAAGGAAATAGGGTTTTTCTTGGCATATCTTTATTGTCATTAGTAGTTGTTCCTTTTATTGTAGGTTCATAAAATTGCTTTGTCCTTTTTAAGATAGTTTCAGTTTGAAGCGCAAATGGTGCGTTTTGTTTTCGCCTATGTAACGATCTGAGGTGTAGGATTTCACCTACATCCCATGTACTAAAAGTTTATTGGAGTAATACATTTACAAGAAAATCCTTTACCAAAAAAAACTATTTGATTTTGTAGTTGTTTAGTGTGATTTACTTTTCAATTTTATATTAAGTTCTGTTTTTCAAACTTTCAATGCATCTTATTTTAGCATTGTGAGTTTTGTAATTTGTTTTTCAGTATCATATAATTAAAACAGTTACTAAATCTATTTTAATTCAACTGTAATTTTATTTGTTATTCCTACAACATGCCATGTTATTTTATAGACATAATTTTTTGTAAAAATTTCATTATTGTACATCAAAATGAGCATATTAACAACAAGTTTAGGTAACACATCGCCTACTCAAATGAGCGCCTTTTGGGCTTGCCAAAATGACGTCGTTTTACTCTGGGGTTGGACCGTTTAAGTCAAAATTTGGCCTAAACGACGTAGTTTGAGGTTCAAACGCGGTCGTTTTGGGAGCATTCGGGCAATTTAATATTGCTATTAACCTAAACGACATTGTTTTGCATGCCTTTAAAATGAAGATATATACACACACAAACAGATACGCATATTGTAGAATAAAACTCGACACACACACACATAAACAAAGATGGTGATGTAGACACATAAGCTATTAAATTTGGAGGAGTAGCATTAAAACGGAAAACATTTGTTGCATGTGGGTTATGGATTTTTCTTTATTTACTTGATTTGTCTCAATTCGTATTTAAAATTGGGGTTTTTTAAGTTTTTCGTTTAGAGTTCGAATTGGTTTAGGGATTATAGGTGATTTGATAATAAAATAACATATTATTAACTATTAAACGCAGCGGATAAATCACCTATCAACGGATCCATAGAGTCATATGATTAGTCAAATAAATAACAACGATTATTACCTTTGTAGTGTGATCGGTAGAATCAAACAATGACCTTCACTTGTACACGATCCACCCAAGAAACTAAGTGACCAAAGTAGATCACATCTATAAATATCCACACTACACTTCACCGTATACCTCTTGGATGCTAGTCCTTAAACCCGTAACCTTAGAATATACTTTGAATGAACAAGAATCAAAGTAATAGATCAAGAAAATAAAAGCCTTAGATGGGGGTTATGTTTGTGACATGTGTTTTGAGGAGAGAGAGGGGAAGAGAATTTTTGGTAATCCATTGACCAAATTATGAAAGGATATCAATATATTTATAACTTAAAATTGATCTTATCCCATCCCTAAAACTCCTCTATGGGTTGGCCCCTTAATAGGGCTTGATGGGCTTTCCATTTAATTTCCAAGTCTAATAAACTAAGTCGATTACTTAGTTATTAGTGGCCCGATATTGATCTCTCGTTACGTACTTTATTTATATACTGTAAACACAATAAACACGATATATAGAGTGGTACCTCATTGTATATGTGTGTGACCCCATAGGCTCACATGTGTCCAACCGTATATTATTTATTATGACATGGGCATACTCTAACAGCTCCTACTTGCCCACGTTATAATAATCAAGTAATAATACATGCAAAGGTTAGCGTCTAGAAACACGCCAATGCCCCCAGAAACATATGAGGATTGTTTCTTAAACATCACATTTTAAATGGTTTAGATATCAATCATCCTTTTGATACAGATACTATGTTGAACATTAGACACGGATCATGAGTCATTCTAATGCTTAACGATTGTGTTTCTCAATATAGATATTGAACCAGATTACCAAATTAATCAAGTATCATCTTAATTATATTTGGGTGCGACCACGCATATATCTGTTTAAATCATCAAGGGGCCCAGTAGTATCTAACTCCAAAACATGTGGAGGAACAAATCCTATTATGACTACACGTGTCTGTCATGTTTTTCATATCCCTCCTGAAGATGGCCTTTATAGCAGCCTTGTTCAGGTCAGCGTTGAACCATATCAAAGATTGACATTCCACACACACAAAACCTACTTGCATCTCAAGTCTAAGGATGAGAGACATAACCACTTGCGAGATTCACTATTGACGCCGATCCATGTAGTGATTTCTCATAGGTTGGGCCAGTCCAATGTTCATCCAATGAACAACATATGAGTTTAGAGGTATCATCCATTAATATTCATACCATATGAATATGACCAAAACACTCACATTTGCCTTATTTCAATGATACTCCCGTATCATCAACTAACAATGGACAATTTAGAACAAATAAATTATTCATGGAATTAAACATGCTTATATAGGACACGGTTAATATAGAATGAAAATGATCACACCAAGTATATCAATTCATTATGAAATATAAAAACCGTTTTACATCCTAATTATTCAAATACTAAAATAAACAGATCTACATGAAACTACCAGCTGGTCTGAGTTCAATGTTCCTAGCATGCTCGACATGTTTGGTGCAAGACATTGGCTTTGTAAACGGATCAGCTAGGTTGTTATATGTATGAACTTTGCGAATACGGATACCAGCTTCTTGAATTACTTCACGAACAAAGTGATATTTTCGTCGAAAATGTTTGGCACCCTTTTGAACGCTAGGTTCATTGGATATGGTAATGGCAGCGGTGTTATCACAGTACATATCCATAGGTCTATCATTATTGGGAACAACGCCAAGCCCAGCAATGAATTTACGTATCCAAATTGCTTCCATCGCAGCTTTAGAAGTAGCTATGTATTCAGCTTCAATAGAAGACATCGCAGTAGTGCTTTGCTTAGAACTTTTCCAATCAACAGTGCCTCCGTTCATCATAAAGACATACCCCGTCTGAGATCGAAGGTCGTCCCGGTCAGTCTCCCAACTAACGTCAGTGTAGCAAGTAACACGAAGCTCAGTTATGGCACCATAAACAAGAAATATATCTTTAGTATTTCTAAGATACTTTAGCAGTCTAGTGACTTTCGCCTGGATTCTGTTGGTATCTACTCGTTAGGTTCTGAGAGAACGCTACATCAGGTCTAGTGCACCTTACTGCGTACATGATAGAACCTACAGCCGAAGCATAAGAATTCCTTTCATTCGCATCACCTCTGCTGGTGTGAAGGGACCTTGAGCTTTACTCAAGTCTACATTGGGTTGCATTAGAACACCACGTTTGGAAGTATCCATCTTGAATCATTTCAAGATTTTGTCAATGTATACATTTTGACTTAAACCGATTAACCGCCTTAATCTATCTCGATAGATCTTGATTCCAAGGATGTATGTCACCTCACCTAAGTCTTTCATGTCAAAGCATTTTCTAAGCCAGGATTTTACATCTTGTAGCATTGGAATATTGTTTCCCATGAGTAATATGTCATCTACATATAAGATTAGGAAAATGACGATACTTCCACTAGCTCTTTTATATACACATGACTCATCGAGATTTTGAGTGAAACCATACTTTTTTATTTACTCATCAAATCTCTTGTTCCAACTCCTAAAAGCTTGCTTAAGTCCATTAATGGATCTTTAAAGCTTGCATACTTGTCTAGGATGCTTAGGATTCACAAACCCCTTAGGTTGCACCATATAAACATCTTTGTTTAGGCGACCATTCAAGAAGGCAGTTTTGACATCCATTTGCCAAATCTCATAGTCATAATACGCTGCTATGGCTATGAGAATCCTAATAGCTTTTATGTCTGCAACAGGCGAGAAGGTTTTAGCATAGTTAACCCCGTAGGTTTGAGAGAAACCTTTTGCTACAAGATGAGCTTTATTGGTGTGTATATTGCCATCCATATCGGTCTTCTTCTTAAAGAGCCATTTGCTTCCAATAGTCTTACAGTCAGGGGAAGATCAACCAGTGTCCAGACTTGGTTATCTTTCATTGATTGCATTTTCGTGTTCATAGCTTTAAGCCATTTTTTGGATTCAAGGTCTGATAATGCAGCTTGATAGTTAGGGGGTTCACCATGATCACCTAACTCATGTTCCTCAGCATCGATATAAAAGCCATATCATTTAGGCGCTTGAGGAATCCTTGCGAATCTATAAACGGGATTTACAGCTGTTTGAGGATCGACATCATTGTATTCGTCCTCAGGTTGATGTTCGCTAGTATTATCTAAAGGTTGTTCATCTTGCCTTTGAATTTCATCAATGTCTACAGCGCTCCCACTTGCTTCTTGTGATATGAGATTGCTCTCAAAAAACTCAACATACCGAGCAACAAATAGTTTTTTCTCAGTTAGGTAGTAGAAGTAGTAACTCATCGTTTCCTTTGGGTATCCTACGAAGATGCATTTGATAGATCTAGATTCTAGTTTGTTTGGCGTGTCTCATTTAACGAGGGCCTCACAACCCCAGACCTTCAAGTAAGACAGATTCGGGACTTTCTCGTACCACATTTCATATGGGGTCTTATTAACCTTCTTAGTTAGAACCATATTGAGTATACGTGCAGCAGACTCTAGAGCATAGCCCCAAAAGGACATTGGCAAAGTAGTTAGACTCATCATGGATCGAACCATGTCAAGCAAAGTTTGATTTCTCCTCTCTGACACACCATTGTGTTGTGGCGTATAAGGGGGAGTGAGTTTTGAGATAATCCCACGACTCCTTAGATGATCTAAAAACTCTTGACTTAAATACTTGCCTCCTCGATCCGATCGAAGTGCTTTTAAAGTCTTTTTGAGCTGATTTTCTACTTCGTTTTGGAATGTCTTGAACATTTCAAAGACTTCATGATTATGTTTCATTAGGTAAACATAACCATATCTGCTGAAGTCGTCAGTAAAAGTAACGTAGTAGTTAGCACCTTCTCTAGACATGGTTCTAAATGGGCCACATACATCACTATGGATGAGTCCAAGTAGATCACCAGCCCTTTTACTTGCATGAGTGAAAGGTTTTCTTGCCATCTTTCTAGATATACAAGATACGCATACGTCAAAGGACTCATCATCAGTTGACTCAAGAAGCCCATCGTGTTGCATCTTTGCAATGTGTTCTTGTTTATGTGGCCAAGGTGACAATGCCATAGAAAAGTAGAATCTAATTTGTGCTTGGATTTCTTGTTGCTACATGTGTATATAGAACGCTCATTATTTGTAAATTCATGAAGAAAACCATTATCCTATAAACGTGAAAGAGAAATAACCCCTCTAGTAATAGAGGGTGCAAAATGACAATTGTGAAATACAAGAACCATTCTACTAGGGAGGGTAAGATCAAAGCTCCATATGGCTTCGACAACTGCACAGTTGCCATTGCCAACGTAGAGATCCAAAGCACCTTTATTCATCTTTTGAATTCCTCTAAGCCCCTGAATTGTATTACAAATGTGAGTGCCATAAACCAGATTTGGGTCCAAAAAAAAATACAGGACTTACTATCAAGGAATGAATTAAGTTATAATAGTGCCAGAATACCTAAAGTAGCTAGATTTCACTGACCGGCTTTATTCTTCTTTAACTCTACCAAATAAAGAGGATAGTTCCTCCTCTAGTGTACAGTCTTGTGATAATGATGACACTCTGAGTCCTTAGCAGGATGCTCCTTTTTATCAGGTGGGGGGATCTTATGCTTAGGGTTATAAGCCAACTTGCTCTTGCCCTTGCCTATTTTCTTTCCCTTGCCTCGTACTTGTAGTTTAGGTTTCTAAATTTGACCTTGCCTTATAGCTAGGACAGCATGAGCTTTCTTGGGTATACTCTTCTCTAAAAGTTTTAGCATGGCATGCAATTCAGGTATATTCTTCCCCCATGCCGTGCATGTTATAATTTTGTACGAACTAGTCATAGTCCTTTGAGAGTGAAGTAAGAATCAAGTTCACCCCAAGAACTAGAGGCATGGGATAGCCAAGTCGCTCTATTTGATCCAAGTAGGCTTTCATCTTCAACACATAAGTGCTAACAGATTGTCCTTCCTCCTGCTTGCAAGCATGAAATGCCTTAACAATTTCAAACAATTCTTGCTCAGCATGCTTCTGGAACATAGTTTTTAGGTCCTGTTGGATCTCAAATGCGGTGCGGTCCTCTAAGTTCTTTTGGATCTCTGGGGTCATGCTTACAACATAAGACAACTACTACATATAAGTTCAAGCAACCATACGGTGTGAGGCGTTGCGAACCCACAATTTGCAGTGGCAGGAAGGCGCTTTACAGGTAAAGAGCCTCTTCCTATGTGGTGCAACTTTTGTTCATTCCTAAGGAAAATCCTCATGTTGCGATACCAGTCCAAAAAGTTGCTACCATTTAACTTCTCCTTATCAAGAATTGACCTGATTGAGTTATTATTTGTGGTTTGATTTGCAGCCATCTACAAAATAAGGTTCAAACTATTAGTATTTTCAATAATTTATCCTTTTAAAATTAACTACCCAGGTTTATTATATATAAAATAAATTTCACAAAAGGCTAAGATCCTCATTGAGGTTCCACCATCATATTAGTTGATCTGCTAGCAATGATAGATTTAATATGTAGGTGACATTCACCAATTGCAAAAACTTATGCAATTCTTAGACCATATGGGACTCATGGAATTAGTAACCAAGCAACTAATGTTAAGCTGGTATGTTTAGTCCCATCCTTGCCTCGGGTTAAGGTCTCACCCGCTTAACTCGATTAAGTCATCCAATTTGAGAACTATGAAAATATGTTTAGGTCTCACGCATAGAGAATGATCACCCTGGGTTACAATTCACCTACATCTCATGCAGAGCAAAAGTTAATTGCATGTGAACTTAATCAATTGGACGACACGACTTAAATTTGTGACGGGTATTAGTTTTGATAAATACGTGATCAAAAGTGTGTACGAGGAAGCATGCATTCATCCTTTGTAGCACAAGTTAAAAACTATTTTTAACTTAAGTCTAATCATTGATTTTACTTTTATGTGTATCGAGTTGTCCATTTAAAAGACTAATATATAACATAAGTGGAATAAATATTAGTTGGACAATACATAAATTACATAACAAGCATAACAAGCATAACAAATTAAGTGTTATTTATAAAAACAAAGACATAGTTTCAAATAATATTTAAACTTTAAACTAAATTAAAGATTTAGTATTAAAAATGGTTTGTGTTTTATTTCAATTTTTATAAAAAACATTTGCAAGTTATATATATATTCCAAACATATATATGAAGCAAATAAATAAATAACACGCAACCACAAGTATGCAAAGCCTCAACCGATGAAAAACCTATGCTTGGTCTTGTGAGCCATCACAAGAACCAAGAGGCCAACTAAGGGTTAACCAAACAACCACACGTAGGGCTCCTACTTACTCCAATACCTATCAAGAGTAAGTGGAACCCTAAGTGAACAAGATGCCCAAATCTGCCAGAAAATTTCAGCTGTCTTCATTGGCCTGAAACTCCTAGAAGGATTCTTTCCTAAACTGGGCTCCAGTTGAAGAAATTGTAGCCCTATAAGTTTTGAATCTGCACAAAAAAATGGGCTTCTAACTCCTCACAGAACTACGAGAAATCCATTTTTAGTAGAAGTCACTCTAGTAGCTCTGAATTTGACTTTACGCCTTTAACTCTTTCCCCATTCGAATCCAAACATCGGTTACAATATTTTGATGACTAAATACACTTTACCTATCATCTAGCGACTATAATGTGCCTAAAAATGGCTACAACAAAGATTAAAATCATACAAAATGAGTCGAAACAATGGCAAACCCAAAACTAAAAATTAAATGCAAATACTAGCGAATCAAGTTACAAATGGTCAAGGTTTTCGTCAGCTTTGCATACGAAACATAATAATACCATAATATCATGTGTAAACAAGGTGTTGGCTAGTCCATGGCCAAACATGCATGTATTTGTCATGGAAACAAAGTAAATAGCAAGAAATAACGTGTTTGCCAATGAATCAAAGAAATCAATTAACTATAATTAAAACCCCGATTGGTACATGTAACCTATGGTCTTAGATTCATTAAACACTAATTTTAAGACCTTTTAATTATCATATAATTACGAATTTAATTACCCCAAGGGCTGATTGAAAATTAATTCATGAATTGAACCAAAAAACGCGATTTAGGCCATTTTACACGTAGCCGATAACAAAACAATTAAAGTCTGCATAACAAATGGATATAGGATCAAAAATAACAGATCATAATACCCCTTAAGGGTCTCATTTATTTATAAAAATAAGCCCTAGGGGCTGTTTTAATAAATGTCTTTTGAATCCATCAAAAACACGTGTTTTTAGCCATTTTTACGCATACAAGATAATCATATGACATCATATGATTGCTCTGATACCACTATAGGTGATTTGATAATAAAATAATATATTATTAACTATTAAACACAGCAGATAAATCACCTATCAACGGATCCATAGAGTCATATGATTAATTAAATAAATAACAACAATTATTACCTTTGTAGCGTGATCAGTAGAATCAAACAATGACCTTCACTTGTACACGATCCACCCAAGAAACTAAGTGACCAAATTAGATCACCTCTATGAATATCCACATTACACTTCACCGTATACCTCTTGGATGCTAGTCCTTAAACCCGTAACCTTGGAATATACTTTGAATGAACAAGAATCAAAGTAATAGATCAAGAAAAAAACCCTAGATAGGGGTTATGTTTGTGATGTGTTTTTTAAGGAGAAAGAAGGGAAGAGAACTTTTGGTAATCTATTGACCAAATTATGAGAGGATATCAATATATTTATAACATAAAATTGATTTTATTCTATCTCTAAAACTCCTCCGTGGGCCGGCCCCTTCATAGGGCTTGATAGGCTTTCCATTTAATTTTCAAGTCCAATAAACTAAGTCCATTACTTAGTTATTAGAGGCCTGATATTGATCTCGCGTTACGTATTTTATTTATATACCGTAAATAAAATAAACATGATATATATAGTGGCACCTCAGTGTATATATGTGTGACCCCATAGGCTCACATGTGTCTAGCCGTATATTATTTATTATGACATGAGCATACTCCAACAGGGATTTTGGTCAGGACGATGAGTAGGACATCTGATTATGCTTAACATTTCATAATAGTTAGCCAAAACTATAGTTAGAGGTGTTTGGTTTTGTATTTGTTGGTAATTCTTAAGCGAAAGTAGTTGCGTGTGGTAAATTTTTAGGCTTTTGTGGATCTAATTGGGATGCAGATGTTGAATGTTTTAGTTTTGTGTTTTTTGTTTAATTATCTATGGGTTATGATGATTGAGATTATGCTTAAACTAAGAAATGTTGTTTGTTGTGTATAAATGATGCCATTTTATTTTATGCAAAAAGGAAATTAGGCTTGCTTCATGGCTGATATTTTCTTTTTTATTAGTTATCCATGGGTTATGATGATTGAGATTATACTTAAGTTAATGAATGTTGTTTCTTATGTATAAGCTATGCCATTTTATTTTAGGCAAAAAGAAAACTATGCTTGCTTCATGGCTGATGGGTTATGGTGGTGGTTTGTATATTTAGTTTGTTTTGGTCATACTTTTTTTGTGAAAAATTTCCTTGCACGAATTGTTTTGTTCTATGTTGTTTGGCTTTGACGATCTTTGTATGATGTTGTTTTGCTGCAAAAAAATAAGAGGATGCTTGAGTGTGTAGTTGAGCCGACTCAGCAGCCTCTATGATCGCAAGCGAAATGTGCTTTAGTTTGAGCCAAGCGGTGTTGTTTTGGACAGACCATAGTCTTTCAGATAATTACATGCTTAATACTTGATGTTCATTATTAGTACAGTTAACGAGAATCTCATGTATTTCAACGAGAAGGTAAAGTAAGTCATGTGTTAACATTGTTAAAGTGAAATCAAGATATGTCAAGTGGACATACAAATATTAGGATGAGCAGCAAGTGAGAAATCAACATAATGTTTTGTATTCTGCTAGCATGCATCATGGAAGAGCCTTATATCATTCTCTTGCTTTCTCCTCATCCCTATATAAATATGTCCACTTAACATCTTATTTCTACTTTTAAAAAGGTTAATGTACAAGTGCTCATCATGTATGCCATCTTTTTTGCTAAAGCTAAATGTTTGACTAGCAAGTCAAGTGAATCCTATGTTAATGTTGTGACAGTGAAATCAAGATATGTCAAGTGAACATACAAATATTGGTGTGAGCATCAAGTGAGAAATCGATATAACATTTTATATTTCCTAGCGGGCATTGTAGAAGAGCCTTATATCGTTTTCTCGATTTCTCATCATCCTTGTATTAGTATGTCCACTTAACATCTTAGTTCCACTTTTAAAAACTCTAATGTGCATGACCTCATCATGTATGTCATCTTTTTCATTTTAACTAAATGTTTTTAATTTGGCTGCAATGATCTTTCAAGTACGTCGTTTTGTTGCGTAAAAGGAAAAGATGGTTCAACGTGAGATTTACTCGCCTTAACCGCCTCTACGATTGCACCTGAGACATGAATTTATCTTAACTATATTTATTTAGGTGTCATTTAAAGTTTGAGAATGAGAATAAAAAGTTTTATGTCTAATTTGTATACCACTTTGTTGGGTATGATGATTCAGTTGTTGTAATTTTAGCATGCCAAAAACTAGGAGGCGTAAAATGCAGCCGTGTTTTGTAGCTGATACAGCATTTGAGCTAACGCAATGTATGCAAAATGTGATTTGGATAAAAGGACTTTGTTTGACGTGATATAGCTTGAGGTCATGGTTTCTCATTTTCTGTGTTTTTATAGGTTGGAGTGATAGCTATAGATACGCAATATATTTTTTCAAAAAAACATAGCTACGCAATATACTCGGTAAACTCCCAAGCTAGCTAAAATATATTTAAATTGTGTTTGATCTAACTTGTAGATATATCAAATCACTTAATAAATGAGCAAGAAAGAAAGTTTAGGGAGAGAAAGTAGGTTGAAACACTTAGAGAGAGAAAGGAAGGGACAATGTATTATGAAAGAACCAAATGAACAACCAACCCTCTCCAAGGTGTGGAGAGGGGTATTTATACCAACACTATGGCTGGTCAACATAAGGGAGTCTTATGTTGACCCGGTTAGCTTGGTAAGTTCCCAAATATTACGCTACGAGCTATTCAATAGTATATTGGTAATGACTGAGTCTTTTCTCGATTTCTAACAATCTTCCCCTAAAGGAGGTCACTCCAATTTACAAAAACTTAAGCTCTACATTCTATGAATGTCTTTAATCTTTGCTCGTAGTCTTGTTTTCATGATCTTTATCTTGTGAATCTTGATGTAGTACTTAGACTTTTAGGCTTTGGCTTGTATCTTTATCTTGACTTGTATGTGATCTTGAGCTTCTTGAGATCATCAACCAAGCATAATCTCTTTTTTCCATCTTGTAATCTTTGCCTTCTTGTGATCTTGTAACTTTTGGACAGACATCCTCATACTTTTCTTGATGTTTAAAGCTTAACCATCTTTCTTGAAATTCTTTGACTTTAACTCTACGTCATATTATGGAGGACCTTGTAGTAGCGTAAATTTCTTGAAATTCTTTAACATTAATACTTCGTCACTTCAATAAAGATGTACGGTATCAGAGTAGCGGAAGTCTTGAAACATGTACTTGAGCTTTCATGATGTCGTTACTTATGCCGGTCGAGTATGAGCATGTGGTATTGATTTTGACTTGTCATCGGGTATATAACACCCCGTATTTTAGGGTCATTTGCGACGTCAATAGGTTCGTTATTTATATTTAGTGTTGTACGCGTTTGCTTGTAATTTTAAAGCG